>JAGGAX010000010.1:37881-87109 GCA_017657335.1 Termitomyces titanicus | reverse complement strand
CCATCCAACAGACCAACCAGAGCGTTCAATCACAACAAAGAGCGCTGACGATACGCGTATCAAGAGGCCCCGGGAAGCTCCAGAGAAACCTTGTCCGCGGAATAGCGGATTTGAGGGGAAATTTTGGCCAAAACTAAGTCCCAACTTTGAGGATTTGAGGCCTCTGATGAGGCAACCTTGGTCCGTAATATTGCGGATTTGAGGCTCAGCTGGACAAAAATTGAGCTTTTGACAACCAAATTCTGAGCATTTGAGGCTATTCGAAGCAATCCGAGTCCCTGAATTGGGGTGGATGACAGGTTTTCAATGTATTTACGTATCTTGTTTCCCTCCATTGGTCTCATGAAAAGGAGCTTTTAACCCCAATCATGACCACCATGGAGTGGTTAGATGACATGTCCATGAGTAACTTTTGAATCTTTTTTTGAGGATTGAAATGATTTGAGCATGATCACAGTGTACAATTGTTTCAAACATCAAACATTTATTTCAACCTGTTTAATGTACACATTTAAAACATACAAGACCAAGTACAATACATTTGCATTGGCTAGTGAGGAACTACGTGTTCACCTGTCGGCACAGAACCGCAAACTGAAACAAAGTGTTTGATTTCTGTAAAAAGTTGTATTTTTTAACCAAAAGACATTATATGCATTAGCCGGGAGTCGAACCCGGAGCTAGGCCATTGATAGTCATTGGTGACTGGGAAGACCCAATGTTACCGCTACACCACTAATGCTTGTCAAGTTATCCTCAGATACCTCCTGATGTTCTGAAACAAAACTCTAGTTTATCGTATGTATATGTATCCAGCCTATGGATACATCGGTAAGGAAGCACGGTAGACCTAAAGCTAAATACAAATGGGCAAGTGGAGTAGCATTAAAACCCCACAGGAAAAGCTTGCCATCCCTCAGTGCGTTCGAAATACCCTCTGTTGCGCGGTGTTTTCTTTGTCTAATAAGCCACTGGCAGGCCAAAGGCTGTACATTACCAGTTTGCTCTGTTCCGTTTGCTCTGTTCTGATAAGTGTCTTGAAACTCTTTCTGAACCCCGTCAAAGCCTTTTCAAGTTGTTACCAGACAACCAATATAAATGTCCCCATTATGTCATCCAGTGGACAAGTTTTGATTGATCCAGACATGTGCCAGCTTCCTAGCACAGCGTTCCTTCCATTGACCTCGCGGCGACTATTCACCCTTCCGACGACTGATTGGTTGTGTGAAGCTCTCTGGATAGGCCAAATGTTATTACCGACAATCTCGATTGATCCTCTTGGCTTACAGGCTTTTTGTTTGAGGACATACACCATATGCAAAATGCAATTGCTATCAATCCATAGCTACGGCGGCTCCGAGTTGTTCTCACAGCCTCTGGATATGGTCTGATACTTATGGCTCAAACTCGGAACTGTCAAGCTCCCTAAAAGGCGCCAGATTCTCACCCCGCTATACCACATCTGGTTGCTCCCATACAAATACGCCCGTGAGCTTTAATCGTGTACCACCACCATCTCGTTCGCGTCGTAATGCCGCACGTCCACTTCAACACACCCACTGGACCCCTCGAGGTTTACTATTCAATCGCGACACCTACCAACCCCTCTAGCCCTTCCATTATACCGCAACTGCAATGTATTCTGTTCCTTCACTCTGGCTACTCTGGTCACGAAGCATTTGAATGTGCGGCCCCTCTCATTCTCTGCGCACAACAATGATATTGAGATCTTGACAGCCCAGTTCTCCGATCCGCGACTTAGAAGTCAATTCAATCTCATCGGCGTCGACATGCGAGGGTACGGTTTCACCAAAGGCCACATAATGCAAGACGAATACTGTCCCGCTGACTCAGCAGACGATGTTTACCTATTCCTCGTGAGTACCTTTCAACGCCGCATATTTTCATTTAGCGGTCTGTGGCCCCCGCGCCGACACTCACGTCTGTTCTGTTGCATTTCTAGAAAGCACTTGATCTGCCACCCGTACACGTATTTGGATTGGCCATGGGCTGCTGTGTGGGCCTCGAACTCGCGACGACCCACCCAGAACTTGTGCGCTCGCTCACACTTTGCTCACCGCTTCCCGCACCAGAGGTATGTGTGACTGGAATTCGTTCCACTGATGTAGGTGTTCACCGCTTGCTGATATTGGTATATCAGCTCGACGATGTCGCGTCTGGGCGCATAGAGGTGTTTAATCTTTGGGTTCAGGCTTTCAACCATGATGGCCGCGATCCACCTGGCGGTGACAATGCCACATTGGAGGACGTAACTCTTGGCATCCAACAACTTTGTTTCAATAACAGACGGAGTAATCTCACCGATGCGTAAGTCGCACTTCTGATCACATACAGTTGACTGACATGTCCATGCGTCTTAGACTATCAAAAAACTCTCTTTACACAGCAGCCAAAAATCGTGCCGGGTCACCACAAGGATTGAAGGATTCATACCAGGCAACCGTTGGATGGTTCCTCAAGCGGAGACCACAGTCTCGTGAAGCGCTAGCCAAGGTTTGAACTTTGCAATCGTCTTGCCCCATTTCGCCATGACCCATCGTTCGGCAGATTCAGTGTTCCGTTCGATTGATCCACTGCGAAGACGACGTAGCTTACCCGGTCCACTGTACCGAGGAATTGGAAGATCGGTTACGGGATGCGGGCATCACCGATGTGGAGCTACTTGAAGTCCCAGGACCCCACTATGGTAGCGTTGTGAACCCACAAGCGTGAGTATCCCATCCCTTTTACCAAGGTTGTGAGATACTCACTTCTCAACAGCATCAACCCGATACTCTTTGAACATGTGCTCTACGCTTCTAATGGTCTTGGCGGCTTTCCGACAAATGGCCACCAAAGTTATCAGGCACTCGGCGAATACAAAAAAATGACAACTCCCTTCACGACGCGCCTTGCTGAATATGGCTACAATCCTGATGAGGACGAGGACGACTTTGACGAAGACTATTAATAACCCTTATCTCCATCTTACTCTCCTACAAGCGTTATCCGTGCCGATCTATGCAAGGCCGTTCTCTTCTGCTGCGACCTATGTATTTATATACTTACCTGCTTTGTCCTGCTTGACCGCTGTATTCAAGTTCCGAATACCCAAAACTCACATCATTTGTCGTCGTATATGTATTTTTAGTTTGATGGTATTAAAATAATGCATAGTGCCTTTGGCTCCAAGTCTTTGAAGGTCTCGGTCATAGACAACTCCGGAACAGTTGCTTTCTGATGAGTGACATAATAACAAGTAAACAAAAAATGATAACAGTTCTGAAACCCTCAACGCTCAGCGCTCAGCACCCATCGGAAGCAAGTAGTTTCCGCTGCGAGCATGTGGACTACAAGGACCGAGGTCACTTATGACGGCGAGCGGGTGATCATGATCACGCCACTACAGCCTCAGCAGTTCTCTCCCTTTCTGCGAGCTGATACTTAGATGCACGTCAGGCGAAGAAATTCTAGATCGGAAAGGAAGACAAGGCACCTCTTTGAACTTTTCAGAATTCCAGTGGACTCTGACGTAATCTAAATCTTCACGAGGCATCCACCACTCAAGGAAGAGAAAGAAGAGGCAGTCGACGACCAAAATTATGGTGTATATGGGGCCTGAAAAAGGCCCCAGTTGCATAGTCCTTAATGATAGTGTTCAAACATATTATGATAGGATACAAGGATTTCCCCTACCGTTGCATGCGCTCCCACAAGTCCATCTGTGGGGACTTGATAACTGCATCGTAAACCTTTTCGGTTCGTGCCGCGACATCTTCCCAATTATAAAAAGTCTTCACGCGCTCATGTGCCTTTTGTGGATCGTGTTTCCCCGCTGCAACGATGCCAATAGCTTCGGACATGGCGCGAAACACATCTGGGAACCACGAGAACCGATTAGTGACCCCACACTTCGAGACTTGAGCGATACTGGATACAAACCGTCTTCTTCGGGCTCGGCGAAACTGATCATGTCCTTGGGAAGGATCTCCGGGACACCTCCGACACGTGTAGAGACAACATACAGGCCGACACACGCCGCTTCCAGAATGGCGATGCCGAAAGATTCTGTGAGAGAGGTGTTCATGAATATCGCTCCTTGATGTAGTACCTAGTAAACCAATGCCGTGAGATGCTATACACATAAGTAAGTGCGAGGACATACGGATTGTACGTCACTGTGTCGAACAGGCCCGAGGAGCTCAATACGATCTTGAAGCAGATATTTTTCCCGCATCTGTAAGAGATCAATGAGTTTGGGGCCATCGCCACCTTGATTGTTCGTTACTTTCGATGCTCTGGATTGAGGTGAAATAGAATATTACCAACTACGAAACGGACGTTGGGGAATGCCGCGCATATTCTGGGCGCAGTCGCGACAAGTAGATCAATGCCCTTGCGATAAGCAAGACGAGACAGCACAACAATTGTGACTGTTTAAAAATGTTGGAAAAGGACTGGTGTAGTTTTGGATACGAATCGTACTGATATCAGTGGGCTTCGGTGGACCTGGCTTGAATTCGTCTGCGATGAGAGCGTTGGGGATGACATAGACATTTTGTCGCACAAGAAGCTTGGAAGAAACCTGAGGGTCTGGCTCGAAAAGTTCACCTCGTAGAACTGTGTTTTCACGTCTAATGGTGCAGCAGTTAAGAAGGGGACAGATAGTGTTTGATAGGGTGACCAGACGCCCACCCTGTGTGAGAGACACAGATAACTGCATCAACGTTCTTGAGTGTCCCAACAAGGAGCTTGTTTGTCAGAATACTTGCAGCATCTTCAAAACCAAACAGACTGTGGTCCGTGAAGACGGTACGAATCCCCATCAAGTGAGAGTGCAAAATTCCTTCATGACCGATGGAAGAAAGGCTGGCATGGGCGTGGATCAAGTGTATATGCTCTCTTAGGAGAATCGTTCGGAGATATGGCAACGAAGTAAAAAAGTTTGGAAGAGTAGCGGATGACGCTATTGGAAGAAATGGAAGGTAATAGACCTTCAGCGACGGGAGCAGCCAGCGGACACCAACACGGTCAGGAGCATGACTGTGAGTTATGACAATGACCTTTTGAAACTGTTATTTGCTCATCTTGCCAAAAGCTGGTGAATAAATAACACGTACTTTGTGACCTCTTTGTATCAATGTCGCGCTCAACATGTAAATGTGGTTCTCTACGCCGCCAACATCAGGATGAAAGAAGTCTGAAATCATTCTGATATATACAAGTACTCAGTAATCTCTTTCCACGCGTTCAAACTTTCGAGTACCTACGCAATAGATATTGGATCCATCGTGAAATATTAGTAATCAGATTTCTGAGGTGAGGAGATTACCCATCCCCTTTTAAGCCCTTAATTTGACGTTCTCAGGCCGTGAAATTCGTTGTCGTCGTTGTCGTCACCGTTGTCCGTTGTCGTTGGCGTGGGATGCAGTGACGGCCCCATCCGGATTTCTGCTCCAATCAAGGTCGGCCCGTCGTCGCACTGATCCGTGTTCTAAATTTAGATCAAATGCTGCCGAGCATGCATTAATATGGGGTTGAAAGCGTCCACATATGTACTTATGTGCCCTGCCATTATTTCATACCAAACTCAAGCTTTTTGACTTCTAGGACAGCGCGATGACTGCAGAGAACCAGAAAAAGAACATTGTAGTGCTCGGCGCTGGTGAGACTCATCATTTGCTCGAACGTCGGTCTAGCCATCAATAGGGGTCTATCAGGTGTAGTAGGTTTGACCACTGCAATAAAGATTCAAGAAACCGGAGGATATAACGTGTCAATTTTGGCCGAGGTGCTTCCTACGGACCAGAAAACGATCAAGTATACCAGTCATTGGGCCGTAAGATCCTGTTTATTCACATCGTTCTGGGGATGGATCTGAGCGTTAATGCGGACAAACAGGGTGCTCATCATGTTCTGAACGTCACAGAAGATGCGAGACAGCAGAGTAAGATATGGTATCAAGCTCGAATGTGTCCGACAGCCTATTGGTAAACAGGGATGGATCTTGCGACCTTCCAAGTGATGTGGGAGCTCTCAACCCCGGGCACCGAGACAGCGCAATATTTCAAGCGTCTTAAACAGACGGAGTATTATTCTGATTCGAAGTTACTTGCCCCTTTGGATCGCATGCTAGATGTAAGTTCGTCTTCGTATTCCTCTCGCCTTGATACTCATGAGATGACACATATATGTACATAGTACGAAATCCTTGACACTACAGTGCTCCCCTTCGACACACGTGTAGGGGTGTCATTTAAAACGGTTACTATTGACACTCCAAACTACCTGTTATATTTGGCACGCCGTTTCGTTGAAGCCGGAGGACTGATCATACGTGCGTCTGTGCAGCACATCAACCAGGTGCTTGAAGGAGGCGCAGGTGTTTTCACGGGTACCCCCAATGTTACACCTCCTGACGCAGTAGTCGTGTGCACGGGTCTTGGAACGCGTTTTCTTGGTGGCGTCGAGGATAAGAATGTCTATCCCATTCGTGGACAAACTGTTCTTGTTCGTGCGCCATGGATCGATTTCGGTAGGACAATTGGAGATCCTCACAACTGGACATATATCATCCCCCGATCGAGTGGAGACGTGAGTCTGAATTCTATCAGAAACTATCGTGATATTCACGACGCCCTCAGGTAATTCTGGGTGGATCGAAAGGTCATGACGATTGGTATCCTCGCCCTCGAGCAAAGATGACACGCGACATTCTGGAACAAACCTTCAAAATGTGCCCTGAACTCGCTCCTCCTGAGGTACGCGCGGAGCGCGAGCCTACGATTGAGGATGTTCTCCCGCTCGTCATCGAGGAAGGTTGTGGCCTCCGACCAGCAAGGAAAGGTGGTGTACGTTTGGATGTTGAGTGGCGCGCTGTAGGTGGGGACGATGTCAGCGTGCCGATAGTTTTCAATTATGGGTGCGTTCTCATTACCTTGTGCTTTTCCAACCAAAAGTGAGTATATATGTATCTCTTGAGGCACGGAGGATACGGATTCCAATCGTCTTGGGGCTCGGCAGACATAGCGTACACGCTTCTCCAGGAAGCACTCGAGGGCAAATTCTGAAGGAAGTACAATTAAAACGGACATCAAAGTGGTTCGAATTCGGACATATGTACATATTGCTAAATTTTGACGACTGTACGTACTCACTAAATACCTATGCAACATCAAATATTTCCGGACCTGTATACATCTTCAGGTTCAAAATGATGACAAAACATCTGATCATATCCGCGTATCAAGCGAGTATCAAGATAAAGATTAGTAATTACATATTGAGCCCTTTCTGAAGGCAGTTGACCATGTTGCGGCATCTTCAAAACCAAACAGACTGTGGTCCATGAAGACAGTACGAATCCCCATTAAGTGTATATGCTTACGGAGGTATGGCAACGAAGTAAAAAAAAGTTTGCAAGAGTAACGTATGACGCTATTGGAAGAAATGGAAGGTAATGGACCTTCAGCGACGGGAGCAGCCAGCGGACACCGACGCGATCAGGAGCATGACCGTGAGTTATGGACAATGACCTTTTGAACTACTTATTATTTGCTCATCTTGCCAAAAGCTGGTGAATAACACGTACTTTGTGACCTCTCTGTATCAATGCCGCGCTCAACATGTAAATGTGGTTCTCTACGCCGCCAACATCAGGATGAAAGAAGTCTGAAAAGGTCTGCAATCATCCTGATATCATACTACACGGGGACTCAGTAACTTCCACGCGTTCTAACTTTCGATCCTGACCAACTTTCTCAAGATATGAGATTGCCCATCCCCTTTTAAGCCCTTCTAGGTCCAATTTGACGTTCTCAGGCCGTGAAATTCGTTTTCGTCGTTGTTGGCGTGAGACCGGCCGAATTTCTGCTCCAATCAAAGTCGGCCCGTTGATTCCGGGTTAACGTTCACCACTGATCCGTGTTTAGATAGATATCAAATTATGCATTATGTAGATATGTAGGGTTGGAGACGACTTCATGAAGGTCCGCATATGTGCTCTGCCATGATCTCATACCAAACTCAAATTTTTGACATCTAGGACAGCACAATGACTGCAGGGAACCAGAAAAAGAACATTGTAGTGCTCGGCGCTGGTGAGACTCATCATTTGCTCGAACGTCGGTCTAGCCATCAATAGGGGTCTATCAGGTGTAGTAGGTTTGACCACTGCAATAAAGATTCAAGAAACCGGAGGATATAACGTGTCAATTTTGGCCGAGGTGCTTCCTACGGACCAGAAAACGATCAAGTATACCAGTCATTGGGCCGTAAGATCCTGTCTATTCACATCGTTCTTGGGATGGATCTAGGAGCGTTAATGCGGATAAACAGGGTGCTCATCATGTCCTGAACGTCACAGAAGATGCGAGACAGCAGAGTA
Source organism: Termitomyces titanicus (assembly GCA_017657335.1). Taxonomy (NCBI): domain Eukaryota; kingdom Fungi; phylum Basidiomycota; class Agaricomycetes; order Agaricales; family Lyophyllaceae; genus Termitomyces; species Termitomyces titanicus. The sequence goes on along the minus strand of JAGGAX010000010.1, from coordinate 78,723 downwards.
AGATTTGGTATCAAGCTCGAATATGTACGACAGCTGATTGGTAAACAGGGATGGACCTTGCGACCTTCCAAGTGATGTGGGAGCTCTCAACCCCGGACACCGAGACAGCGCAGTATATCAAACGTCTTAAACAGACGGAGTATTACTCTGATTCTAAGCTACTCGCCCCTCTGCATTACATGCCAGATGTATGTTTGTCTTCACATCGAATTTCCCTCGTCTTAAGACTCATGATACTCATGACGAGATAACGAATATATAGTTCGAAATCATTAACCCTGCAGTACTCCCCTTCAATACAAGTGTAGGGGTGTCGTTTAACACGGTTAATATTGATACTCCAAACTATTTATCCTACTTGGCGCGCCGTTTTGTCGAAGCCGGAGGGCTGATCATACGTGCGTATGTGCAGCACATCAACCAGGTGCTCGAAGGAGGCACAGGTGTTTTCACGGGTACCCCCAATGTTACACCTCCTGACGCAGTAGTCGTGTGCACGGGTCTTGGAACGCGTTTTCTTGGTGGCGTCGAGGATAAGAACGTCTATCCCATTCGTGGACAAACTGTTCTTGTTCGTGCGCCATGGATCGATTTCGGTAGGACAATTGAAGATCCTCACAACCGGACATACATTATCCCCCGATCGAGTGGAGACGTGAGTCTGAACAGTGAATTCTATCAGAAACTATCCCGATATTCATGACACGCTCAGGTAATTCTGGGTGGATCGAAAGGCTACGACGATTGGTACCCTTGCCCTCGAGCAAAGATGACACGCGACATTCTGGAACACACCTTCAAAATGTGCCCTGAACTCGCTCCTCCTGAGGTACGCGCGGAGCGCGAGCCTACGATTGAGGATGTTCTCCCGCTCGTCATCGAGGAAGGTTGTGGCCTCCGACCAGCAAGGAAAGGTGGTGTACGTTTGGATGTTGAGTGGCGCGCTGTAGGTGGGGACGATGTCAGCGTGCCGATAGTTTTCAATTATGGGTGCGTTCTCATTACCTTGTGCTTTTCCAACCAAAAGTGAGTATGTATGTCTTGAGGCACGGAGGATACGGATTCCAATCGTCTTGGGGCTCGGCAGACATCGCGTACACGCTTCTCCAGGAAGCACTCGAGGGCAAATTCTGAAGGAAGTACAATTAAGACGGACATCAAAGTGGTTTGGACATATGTACCTATTGCTAAATTTTGACGACCTGTACGTGTTCACCAAACGCCTATGCAACATCGAATATTTCCGGGCCTGTATAGATCTCTTGTAATATATCAGGAATCTGATCATACCCGCGTATCAAGATAAAGACTGGTCACAGCCCTTTCTCAAGGCAGCTGACCATGAGTGACATACGACGCAACAAGGAGTCACTAATAAAGTTCCAAGTCCCATGTGGAAATGAGTTCTAGATCCCACCAGGAGAAGACCCCATAAATTGGACTTGAAATTGTATTCCGTTCTATTTAGTCTCGTACCTCCATCTTGACGATTTCGCAACGCGCATGGAGGACCAGGACCAGAAAAAGGTCATTGTGATAGGTGCAGGTAAGCCTCTCCACCCTGGTACCAATGACGATGTTGAGCTCCAGCAGGTGTGATCGGCCTCACGACTGCGATTGCGATTCAAGAAAAAGGCAGCTACAAGGTCACCATTGTTGCTGAGCTATTCCCTAGCGATCCGAAGTCCACGAGGTATACAAGTCACTGGGGGGTTGGTAGCGTTCTAGGATGGTTTTGCTGACTCGGAGACTGAACGTATGACAGGGTGCCCATCACGTCAGCCTCGCAAGCAACAAGGTGAATACATATATCCCCATACGATTCGGGGTTCAACTGATGGGAAACAGAAATGGACTTGGAGACATTCAAGATCATGTGGGAAATGTCTTCTCCAGAAAGCCCATTCGAAAATTGTTTCCTGCGAATAACGCAAGAAGAATACCATTCCGAGGAAAGACCTCAACCGGATAGTCATAGCTTCATGCCTGACGTAAGTTTCAAGTGCGATGAAATGGCATTAACGGTAATAGTGATTCGTGTCTAAGTACAGGGAGCAACCACGAGAGATATGGCCTGATAACGCTGTCCACGGTGTCGCGTTCACCACAGTCACGATTGATACGCCGGTTTATCTAGAATATTTGATGACCCGCTTTTTGAACAACGGAGGCACAGTGATCAGGGGAACCGTTCAACATATTGACCAGCTCATCGAAGGTGGAGAATATGCCATCAATGGAGAGGGCGAAGGCCCGGTGCCTCCCGATGCGATTGTCGTTTGTGTGGGACTTGGTGCGCGTACTCTGGGTGGAGTAGACGATAATGATGTATATCCGATTCGAGGACAAACTGTTCTGCTGAGGGCACCTTGGATCCGTTTCGGTAGAACATTGCGCTCGACGAATGGAACATGGACCTACGTTATACCAAGAAAGTCCGGGGACGTGCGTGTCTATTCTTAGAGAGTGATCTACAAGGAATCACTGACCTTTCCCGGTAGATCATAGCGGGTGGTACAATGGTACCGAATGATTGGTTGGATTTTAAGTTGGCTGCAATCTTTTGTTGGCACTTACAAATATCTATACTAATAGGTTTCCTCGCCCCAAACCGGAGATTACGCGAGATATTCTGGAACGCGTATTTGCTTTGTGCCCAGAACTCGTACCCGCAAAGGTTCGGGAGGTTCGGGAGCCAACCGTGGAAGATCTCCTTCCTATCATAATTGAGGAAGGATGCGGATTCCGACCGGGGCGCAAGGGAGGTATCAGGATTGAGGGAGAGAAAAAAATGTCAGTATCGATTGTTTACAACTATGGGTGAGTGAGGACTTTTTGAATTCGTTTTGCAAGAGCTGAAGCCATCATTAATAAATAGACATGGAGGTTATGGATATATCGCTTCTTGGGGCTCAGCAAATAAAGCCTTGAGAGTTTTGGAGAGTCTCCTGGCGAAATAGTTCGGTAGGTGATTGTGTGGAGGATTGAATAGGTCTCTGTGTGTTTCTTATAAGGAAAAAGGACACAAGCGTCACGATTCACTACGGACTCGCAGCCGTCACAAATCAGCACCTATCTCAACTGTCAGGAAAGCTTCCAAACCACCATTTACACATGGTGTAGTTGTCCCCGTCTCGTTTAAAATCTGCTCTCCCAGCAAATTTCGTTTTTGAGATTAGGAGTGGCATCCAGTGACGGTCATCTTCCCACATTTTCTCAAAAGGAATGGGAGGAGCATCCTCAACGGCATCTTTCAAATCAGTTGAGGGTAGTGAGAACCATTCTGGCCGCATTTCATCAGTCCTAATGGAAGAGTCGCAAGTCATGTCATGGATGGACATTGGACATCAAAAAGACTACGCACTCGGTGACAACCCCAGCGTATTCATCTGCTCGATAAATCTCGATGTGATATGCAGCCTCCTCGACTCCAACATTGAACAGAAGGGTTCCCGCGTGCTGCAAAGGTGCTGTTATCCCGGCTTCTTCCTGGTTAATCACTGAGTCCATGCGTTCGCTCGACTATTCTGACTCACCTCAAGTTCTCGCAAAGCTGCCTGTTGGGACGTTTCTCCTGGCTCAACCTTTCCACCTAAAGCCGCCTAGACGTTAGTACCGTCCCAAGACACGAATAATACGCGGTGCGCACCAAATCCATTATACCTCAATGTTGATATAAATAATACTGGTTAGTACTCAAGCTATGTAGGAGGGAGTAGTCTCGTACATATTCTTCCCAAACCCACGTTTCTTGTATCCCAGCAAGATCTGATACGCTTTAAAATAAGCACAATCCACGTTCAATGTTGAAAGGGACGCGCTCACTCTGTCTTTATAGATAATGAACGCGTTCGTGTAGTCCTTCCTCCTAGTGAGAGGCAGCCACTCGAAAGAGTCGCCACCACTTGATACACATTTCAGGTCTCCTTCAAGACCTAAAGGTATTGTTTCACGAAGATGTGACATTTCAACGTTAAACTCTGCAGTCTGCGGTGGTCGTTATTCGGGACAACTATAAAAAAAGGCTTTTACATACATAATTAAGTATTCGAAAGTGCGAGGGTGGGTCGGCGGTGTCATTGGCGGCAGTCAATGGCATGTCGGCATCTATCCGGCTATTTTACCACTGTAACGTCAGTCTAGTACATAAATGCAAAAAACAACACGGATTATAAATTTCGTCCCCTTAAGATATATGTTTATTGAGCCAAATGTAGATATCGAGCTGCTGTATCATAATTTCGAGGAATTTCTGGAAGGAGTTCTTTATTTATAAGTAGATCCAAGCTGGATTATGATCGACAAAACTTTGTCTAAATGATCAGCTTGTTCTTCAAGTTGGTTGTTTCTAGTCTCTCAAGTGGCCTACAGCAAGCCCAGCCACACGATCCATGATAGCCGCAACGGTGGTGCCGCAATGTGGAAGACCTCCGGTAACGACGCTCTCCATTTTATTGCGCAAGTTCTCGACAACACCACGCTGTTTCAGTAGAGGAATTAAAGCCTCCACTTCGGCCTCCTGTACTTCAGGATATCTGAGGAAGACCCTTTGAGGAAGATCTTTAAGAATACAAAAATGTGTGACAAACATGGACGTAAAATAGGAGAAAAGTTCTTCTATGATGTTATCCTCGGTCATTTGACGAGCAATTTCTTTTAGCGACAATGTTCGGAGTTCTTTCAATCCGAGCTATGACCAGTCAAAGTCAACCGAACATCCGCATGATCACGATGATTATACCTTTTCCGCTAGACGATACATGGACTTGGGAGAGCAAGTGACTTGATAATCGCTCATCTCAGCATTGTGTGAGACTGGGATGGAAGTCAGAGGTTTGAAATGTATTTCTCTGGTAGAAAGATAGAATATGAGTGCCTCCCATCTATATACAAATCAGTAGAACTTAAATAATAGCAAAGAGAAGGCAGGACGAACGTTGCGAAAGCTGTATCTTTGATGAGAATAACTTTCTCGTTATCTTCCAGCTGTCGCCGACGTACAGACCTCATTTTCCGTGTGCGTGTAGTAAGAGGTCCGTTGCACAACAAACTTGGTGAGTCTGACTCTAAGTCGCTGTCTGCCATGTATTCATACGCAGTGTAAACCAGCGTTGGTAGATCGCCAGCATTCACTAGTTCTCGTTCTGTACTGTCCTCTGACACAACTAGCGGTGAATGTAAACATTGGAGGTCAGATGACCGCAAGGGAAACAACAGTTACTCACGATCAGCGAGGAATGGACTGTGGTCGTCAAGCACAGAACTATTGGCAAAAATGATGCTGGGGTCCCTAACGTCGCTGCCCCCACGCCGAGTGAAGAGGCCAAACTTGACGTCACCGAATTCTTCACCAAGAAGCGATCGAGCGACAGCAGAGTGAAGTTTCCGTAGCGTAGACTCTCCTTGTGAATCGGATGCATAGTCAAAGGTTTGTGGAAGGTCCACGCGGATCTGAAGCATGATTTGGCCCGTGAAGTTTGGCATAGATAGGATCGAGGCGAGAGGGATGCGCTTTGATCCGGGATAACTAGGAAAGGGTACATCAGATGTATAGACGGTTAGTTTCGAGACTGTCTTGTCGGTCTTGATGGTGACAGAAAGTTTATCCAGGTGAAGACTAGCAATGTGAGGCGTGGCTCGAAAGGAGATGTTGAACATTGTACGCTTCTCCATGACGCTCGACAATAACTGAGGTGTATCAGCGCTTGTCGCCTGAATAGTATACATCCAGCCCAGACCGCATCCTCTCGACGTGAAATGGTCTGTGTCAATCTTGGGGGAGTGACCATCATTTAGAGATAGTCTGAAAACAGAGGTTACTGCTGGGGTTGTTGTTGGACTAGTTCCAAGCGTCCACGCATCCTTGCCCTGCTCCATTGTGAGGTGGGAAAGAGAGGAGTTATTGGAGCTTCTAAATATACTTAAGTACTGTCACTACCTCAGCGCTTAATATTGACCTCCGCCGATGATGGATGAGAAGCCGCCTGGATGGAAAATCGGCCTTGTAGTGATTGCATCTGTCCTCGTGCCAAGATAGCAACATCGGATGGACAATTAACGTAAGTATCATCAACCTGGGCAATTTTTCTTGTTGTAAGCTGAAAAAGGCATTAGTACGTCCCCTCTTGTTAGTTTTGACGTGTACCAATAAAGTGTTGGAAGCTTTGTCGGGATAAGAGCCAAAGAGACGGCGGTACTATTAGCTTTCATGTCATGCACCTAGGTAATAATAGGCGACGCACCGTCAACATCGACTCGTATGGAAGGGAGACAAACTCAACCTCGCGACAAATTGTGACGGACCATTGTCTGTATTGTCTCGGAGTCGTATACTTATGTAGCGTGCGATTCCGGGAATGCAAAGAAAGTCTCTTAATTGGACCTGGCCCCGTAGTTCCTTTAAGACCGACTAGTAGTAAAGTTGAACAGGACGAGCTCATTTATCATCGTCGATGATGTTTGCGTATCCGAGTCCTTCCCCTTTCAGGTAAACTTCTGTCAACTGACAACTTCCACTCACCTATCGTCGCTCAATATGGCTGTAGCTGCCGACGTCTGAGGGCCAGGTAGTATGAGACATGAAGCTTGAGCTTGAAGGATGAAAATGTGACACATTTCACTACGAGTGTGGATGAGCCTCGCCTTATAGTAGGTCGTGGCCGGGTCAGTTGCGGATGACCAAGAAACTTGAGTATTCAAAGGTGACAAATAAGAATTTGAAGTGAGATGCAAGAAGCACTTAAATTTACAGCCTACGCGGTATCTTACGATCAATATTCAAAGATCATGAACCCCATTTTTCCCCCAAGGCGTCGAATCGACCGCCCTTCCTCATGCTCTTCTTACCCCACGCACCGGTCGCGAACTCATCCAGATCATTGTAGGGATAGTCGGGGTCTGTCCAACCGCTTCACTCAGCAGATGAATTATTACATTGTAGAATTTCATACCAGAGGGGTCCGGAATATCGTTTCGGTTGCCACTAGATTTAGACATAGGTTCACCAGGCTTAGGCTTGTTTTTACCAGGTTTGGGCTGGTTCAAGTTGTTTTTATCACATTCACTGTGCTTCTCGTCTTTATTATCGTCTTTATGCTTCCTGCTATTGCCAGCATTACGCTTGTCCTTGTTTTTGTCCTTGTCCTTATCGTCCTCAGGCTGATCCTTATCCTCATGGTCATCCTTTTCGTCGATAGGTGTCTTGTCCTCGTTCTCCTTAGCTGAAAGACAAGCCAAACAGGGACGTTCTTCGATCGCTAACTCAACAAGACGGTTAACGATGGCTGCAACGGCGGCACCACAGTACGGTGGACCCCGAATAGTTACACTCTCCATATTCTCGATTAACTCCCGGGCAACGGGGGGCTCTTTCAGAAAAGGGATCAGCACTTCAACCTCGGCCTTTTGGACTTCAGGGTACCTGTATAAAACATAAAGAAAGAATTCACAGAAGCATAAAGGCAAGACAACTTACATCGAAGTGAAATGGGAAAGGAGTTCTTTAACAACGTTATTCTTTGATATCCCACGGGTGATTGCCTTCAGCGACAACATTTGAAGCTCTTCAAATCCTATCTACAATGCCCGATGAAAACAATCGTTACAGATTTGAATCATAAAAAATACCTTTGTGGCTAAGTGATACATTGATTTTGGGGAGCAACTGATGCTATGACCATCAACCTCAGTGTCGCTCTTAACAAAGCTTGAGGTCAAAGGTTTAAAACGTATTTCTCTGGTATAGAGATAAAACATAAGCGCCTTCCACCTATATTGAACGAATCAGTAGAAAGATAATAGAATAGAAGAAACGTGAGACGAACGTCGCAAAAGCTGCATCCCTGACGAGAATAACAGGTTCATGATCATCTAGTTTCCGGCGCGCGGGCTGCCCAGACTGGTCTTTCTTTTGACGTTGAGTGTTAGTCAAAGTGCCTGACGTAGACGACTGCGATCCAAGGTCATCATGCTCATCTATATCGAACTCGAGTTCAGATTCCAAGTCACTGTCCGACATGTAGTCGTAGGCATTGTACATTGGTGACGCTAAATCACCAAGAGTTATCACTTCTCGCTCCTTGTTGGCCTCTAGCAATACTAATACTGATGTAAATCAAGATAGGCATGGGTAGTGTTACTTACAATCATCGAGAAACGTGCTATAGCCATGAAGTAAAGAACTATTAGCGACGATCAATTCCGGGTCCGTTACATCTTTGCCACCCCGCCGATTGAACAGGGCAAACTTGACATCGCCGAGTTCATGGCCTATGAGCGACTGGGCTAGAGAGCGACGTAACTTTTGTTCAGATCCTTGGCTTGGATCGCCCACAAGGTCAAACGTGGTCGGAAGTTCGACGCGAATTTCAATCGCGATGTCACCTGTAAAATTCGCCACAGAAAGAATCGACACGAGGGTGGTGATGGCTTTTGAACCAGACAAGGATATCTCGGAGGCATGGATATCCTTCTCCGATGTATCCTTGTCAGCGTCTACACTGATCAAAACTTTATGATTATCAAGGCTCGCCGTAGCAATGCGATGGGTGGCGAGAGAAATCTTGAACAATGTACGTTTATCGATCTCCGCACCGCCCCATATGGGTTTGGCGACGTCTCCGTTCGTTGCATGAAAAATAAAGCACCAGCCTAGGCCACACCTTCCAGTGGAGACAGGTGCTTTGCCAAGATTGGGAGAATGACCATCAGTTAGGGAGAGCTTGAAAAAAGAGGTTATTGTTGGGATTGTTGTCAGAGTCCAAAGATCGGCTTTCGTCTGTTCCATTGTGAGGTGGGACTGAAAGGGTCATTGTAGAGATGTACCTAAATATACTGTCGTCTCAGCGCCTATTCTGGAACGCCGTTAATGACAAGGCGGGTCGCTAAGTACGCTACCTCTCCGTGATAGATGAGAAGCCACAGCTTCTCAGATAGAACATCGGCCGCCAAAGGTGACTAATGTGCCTGATAGGAATTGCGACTCGAGACTCCCTGAACCCCAAATATAGGTTCATCCGTCCATGTTTACCAAGGGGAGGCCATTATTCTGTTTTTTGTTGTATTTAGCTCATTTACAGATTCTGAAGACATTTCCGAAGTGCTTCAGCACTTACTTAACAGGTGATAGTATCTCGTAAAGTGGGGTGCGAGATCGGAATTTTGCAGCAAAGTTTGAAACGAAAGGTTGCACTTTTGCTTCCTTGTCAACCATCCTAGATAAAAATAAGCGCCGGAAGGCAAGGTGGACGAGTAAGTAGACCTCTCCCCACGTAACGCGCGGAAGCAAAGACGATTGAACCGAGACCATGTAAACTCTAGATCGATTGACCATGCATTGTGTGAAGTTTTGCCACGAAAAGGGATAGCACTCTCTTTAAATCCACTTCAGGTAAGTATACAAGGGCTTCTTGATATGCTTCTGAGAATCCCTAATTTCTGTGTGAATTATTAGAGTTCTCCCTTTTAGACCCTCAAATACTGCCAGTCAAACAACGAGGCAACCCACCTGCTATGAGTCGCCTACCCTGGAGTTACGATAGGCCAGTTGGTGGACATATAGAACAGTATTCGTGGCCATGCCGAACACCAGCTTTCCCGAATTACGTAAGCTCGAATTCTCTTCCTGTTCACTACCGACACCGACGGCAAGTACAACCCTTCTTCTCCTCGACGACCATGGGGCCCACGACGACTATGGCGACGAAGAGACGTGCCTCGAGGTCTCCCGATGGACGGTCACCCAAAAGACATGCTGGGTCTTCCCCAGAGGAGGGTGAGGTCGACGATGGTTCGCCTGGTGCATCCACTACTCCTTCATTGCCCTCTTTGCCATCAAAATCGGCTATTGCTCCTTCAAAACCAAAAGTAGCATTTCCATTTAAAAGAAAGGGCGAGACGATGAGCAGTCGTCCGTCAATACCAGGCTTCGAGCCGAAAGATGGGCCGGCGGTGTACGAAAGGTCTGCAGAGGACGAGTCAAGGCTTTCATCAAGACCACATGACATTTGGCGGAGGCCTTACAGGGAATTACGGGATTGGGAATATCACAATGGCAGTCCTGACCGTCGGCGCAGATCGTCGCCGAGACTCCCTGCACGACATGACTCTTACCGAAGCTCAAGGTCAAGGTCGCCACGTTCTCAACGTTCTCATCGCTCTCGCTCTCCAAGTTCTACACCTCACGAAGTCAAACACCGGTTGCCTCCACCCAGATCTCCAGCTACCTTGAGCAATTTCAGTCCACTATCAAAAGGGAGCTATGACCGCGACGTCGGCAGAGGTCGAACAATATACGACAGGTACGATGTAGACGAGAGAGACCGCAGACGGGATCATGACTCGGGTCGAAACTTTTCCTCGCGCAACGATCGCTCTTACCGTCCTGTATATTCAAACGACTATCACAGTTTGCCGCGTCAGGACGATTACTCTAGGTACAGGGGAGATGAACGAGATTATCATCGAGACAGAGACTATGCCAGGGATAGAGCCAGATACCATGGTCGTCGATGGGAAGGCGACCATGTGAGACGACCGTCATCACCTCCCCACTATGACATGCCGCCACCGCCCGAACCCAAACCGGACGGTTTGCCACCTCAACCAAAGTCATCCCCGCCGCCTGAGCCGCCGCCTGACGCTCGACTGACGCAAGACGTCACACTATCTCAGGAGCACAAGACGGTCAGCATTGCGCTGAAGCGTCCACCAGCATCGCAGGAAGGGCTTACTTCACCATCCCATTCAGTTCTTCCTCCGTCCCTGAACGAATTAATGGAACGAAAAAAGGAAGACGATATGAGAAAAGAGGAAGAAATGCAGAGGAATGGGGAGAGGAGAGAAGACGATACGAAAGAAGAAGGGAGGAGGAGGGAGGAGGAGATGAAGGAGAACTACAAGAAAAGAGGGGATAGCTGGAAGAGGGAAGACAAGAAAGAACAAGATCTCTTGAGATTGAAGTATTTCCGCCGGCGCGACGTTGCACGGAGGTCATCAGATGAGGAAATGAAGGCTTATGGCCGGAAGTTCGAAGGATGTGGTCTGCAATCTGACTATGACGTGACGACCAAACTCGGAGAGGGAACGTTCGGGTAAGCGAGCATTATCTACCTGTTCTTGCCAGCTTCTTAATCTTTCGTAGTGAGGTCCACAAGGCTATTCATAAGGAGACCGGGACACACGTTGCGTTGAAGCGTATTCTGATGCACAACGAGAAGGAAGGCATGCCAGTGACTGCACTTCGAGAGATCAAAATCCTCAAGGCCCTAAATCATCCATCTATCATCGAGATTTTGGACATGTTTGTGATACGAAGTAAGTTTACACATTCAAGCGTTTTAAACTCGACTAATCTGACATATCCAAGGCACCGAGAAGGATCCTCTATCGGTTTATATGGTATTCCCATACATGGACCATGATCTCGCAGGCCTTTTGGAAAACGACAGGGTCAAACTGCAACCTAGCCAGATCAAACTTTATATGAAACAACTCCTCGAGGGAACAGAGTACATGCATCGCGTACGTTAATGTTCTTGCATTTTACATAATGTGCTTATCTGTCCTGCAGAACAACATCCTTCATCGAGATATGAAGGCTGCCAATCTTCTCATTTCCAATACTGGTTCGCTTCGGATAGCTGATTTCGGTCTCGCTCGTGCCTACGACAGCAATGCCACACATGTCGGTAGTGATGGGCGGATAAAGGAACGCAAATACACGAACTGTGTTGTCACGCGATGGTATCGTCCGCCTGAGCTTCTTTTGGGTGCGCGCCAATATGGTGGCGAAGTGGACATCTGGGGCATCGGGTAAAGCATAGCCTCTTCCTCTGAGTCATTTCTGAGTATTCCCTTTTTTCAGCTGTGTCTTGGGAGAAATGTTCAATAGAAGGCCAATACTTCCCGGTAACTCAGACCTTGACCAACTGGAAAAAATCTGGCAGCTATGTGGTACGCCGAATCAGCACACTTGGCCAAATTTCGATGCGCTCCCAGGCTGCGATGGCGTCAAGCGTTTCCAGAACCATTCGAGAAGGGTTAAACAGACTTGGGAGAGGTTTGTTAAAGTGTACCTCTAATCACCTGCGCGAACTGACTCGTTCGGCGGCCGTGTCGTATCAGTGTTGGATCTGAGACTTGTGATCTCCTCGATAGGTTGTTGACGTGCAACCCTAGGGAACGCATAACTGCTGCTGAAGCCCTTGATCATGACTACTTCTGGACCGACCCTCTACCTGCAGATCCCAAGACGTACGTCATATTTTCCAACTATCCTTTCTAGCTATGTCTCACGAGAGTTTTCGTAGGCTGCCCACATACGAAGCTTCCCACGAATTTGATAGACGTGGGCAGCGCCAGCAACCACCACCCATGCAACATCCAGTCAACCATCCTCCCTACAACATTCAAAACTTCTCTCGAGGTCGAACTGGCCCGATTCCACCCCCAGATTTTCACGCCAGCTCACGCAACCCGCATAATCACAACCGCCCCATGCCATATCCTCCCCCTCGTGGTCCACCCCACCCTAATTACCCACATGGTCATGATCGTCCCCCTCATGGACATGGTCCTCCCCCTTCCGACGCCCACCCTGACCACCGTGCCCATCCCAAACAGCCACCGGATAGATTCAGATACAATCCTGGAGGCGGAGGAGACTGGAGAGACAACAGGCGTGGTCCCCCGGGCGATCGTCGGGGTCCTCGTCATTCCTCTAACCTCCCAGCCAGACCAATGCCGATGGGCAGCGTCCCCTACCCAGGTGATCTAGGCCGCCACGGTGATCCGTCTCATGGTCCCCCTGATGGACAAGACAGACTCAACTACGGTTAGATTTTGTTGGCATCTCTGATTGCTCGAGCCTTTTCCACTTCCACTTTCGCTATCGCATTTGCAACACTCCTTGACCATTCATTATAATATACTTGGGATAACTAGGCGGACATACATAATTTGCTCATGACGTAGGTAGATTTTTTGTCGTAACAAGATAGTAGGTAGACCATGTGGTCCATAGTGTACTGTAAAACAATTATATCAAATTTGTGAGTTGTCGTTTGGGGGATGCGCCACGAACATGTGAAGATATTTTTTTCTTTCCAAAGAAGGAAACGAAGACGCGACAGTTGTTCTATGTTTCTTCTACTGCACCTCTTACTTCCAGCCTTGGAACATAACGAGGAGCTTATGCTATTTGACTCGTACATAGGTATGCTGCCACTATTGTGTAGATTGTCCCCCTTGCACGAGGGATAAGTTGAGTATGAAAAAGCATATTGAACCCTACCTGGATTGAACAGATGACTTTGTGGAACTTCCAAAGCTGGAATCACACACTCTACCACTGAGCTAAGGGTTCTTATTTACAGGATTCGGCTCTTAAAGACATCCTGCACATCGTAGGCCTCCACATTCTTCTCTTTCTTTGTTGAGGATATCATTATTAGAAGCGAAGACAAGTTTATTGTTACTCATATACTTAGGAGTGTTGATCTGGGAAACTCTTGGGTAAAAGGCTTCCTTCCCTCATAAGCAACCGTTGGCGGCAGATAGAACTGCGAATGGACTCCATCCAAGTAATCTAAATACAAAGATAAACTTGTCTTCGGTGAAAAACTGACACAAGTGAGGCCGAGTACTCAATTGGACGAGATACCGCAAAATTCAACTTCACTAGAAAATCAGATACTTGCAATGCACACATACAGTAACAAAGGCAAGATCAGGTGTACCATGTGTCCATTCCAGTGAGACTCTCGTAATATTTCAGCAAACTTGCAACCTCGGCACCTGTTATAAATCGGTTGACTACTAGCATCTGTGAACAATGTCAAAAGGGCTCGGTATGTCCAGAATATAGCATACCAGCAACCAATACCTTAATGCATCCCAACCAGCAGCACGATGTATCATCCTCCAGTAAAAGTCTATGAATGCCTTGATGCCTTTATAATAATCCTTGATGAATGTGTTCCTAACAAACAATCAATGTCCTATTTCTATCTTTTCCTTTTGCGCATAGAAAATTCACCTATTCAAAAAGATCCACCGTCCCCACAGCGCATGCATCACCTTGTACTCGTCCCTGACATTATCACTATCATAGATCTCGTCCTCGCGGTCCAACACCTCCCATGCGAGCACACCATAGGGCTCAAGTGGGAGAGTATTCAGTAGGTCATACAAGCATGCACCCCCTGGGCGGCACGAATAGTAGATATCAGGGCCCCCGTATTCTGATTTGGCCGGGAGGTACGGTGGTTGAGCGGCAGGCCCGAGAGGGTTGCCGGGCGGCGGCGGCGGCGGGTACCGAGTATCACGTGGACGTTGCGCAGAAGTAGTGGAAGTTGTGGCCATGGTGGCGGTGGTAGCTGTCGTCGTAGTAGTTACGGCCGTAGCAGAGGGGTCGCGCGATGAGAGTGGCACCGAGGTTTCTGAAGTCATCAATAAACGAGAAGCTTGAGAAGTCGAGGGGAATGGTGTTGGTGAGTCCCACAATCGTGCCTTCGTGCTGACAAGTGGTGACGAGGAATCCCGGGTGCGGACTCGAACATTTGGTGAGACAGGTACTGGCTGAGGTTCCGGAGGTGATAGTGTCACAAATGGGAAAGGACTGGAGATATCTGTCTGTTGTTGCCTGACAACAAGCGATGGGGTAGGAGGGATCCCATGTCTAATTATATTTGAGTGTGGGGTTTATGAGGTACTGTTGAGGGAACTGACTCATCCTCCACTACAAGTCCTGCCGGCGGGTTCGTGATCGTAAGTCGGAGGTGCCAACCCTGGATATAAAATTGTCTGTTATCTGGATCCAAGCAACCAAAAAGTGTGCTTACACCTGATTGATATTGTGACCACTTAGTAAGAGCCTTTTCATGGTCCCAACTCAAATGACATGCTAACATTTCTCTACTGGGGAAGAGTCCATGCAGCTCACACAGGGGACAAACCCAAACACGCAACCGTGCCTTGGCAATCTCTGATCCATACTCGTATTGCACACGTAACCTCGTTTCTTGATCGTGAGTTGGTTCTGTAGGGACACCAAGTTGGCAACAGCGTTTCCTGAAACCACGCCGTAGGTTGCGTCGCAAGAAAGGAAGTTGATGTGTACTCTGCATGCGCACGGATGATAGCGATAGGCCATTGATTGCTTTCATCATATCTTCCGAGATAGAGAGTGGACTCGGGGGGCGCGGTGGACCTGGGAGGATCTCAATTTCGGCAGGACTCAATGAACGTTGACGTCGAGCAGCGATCACAATTTCTTCGATATCAGAGTCGTCAACGCTTTCATAGGAGTACTGGTCTTTGTCGGACACAGTGGAATCAGAAGAATCAAGTTCATCCACCTCATCTACTAGCTCATCTTCGTCGCTCGAATCTGGGTCGAAAAGTGGTTTTTGTGGCCATTCGCGTTTGCGCGCCGCTTTGACGCCAGCTTGTTGCAGCCTATGGCATCAATGAATACCATCCTACGGTTCAGGAGAGGGAGAAGGGAGGCAGCTTGCTTACCAGACTGTTTTTCGTGGAGGGAATGGCCCATCTATTTCCATCGGCGAGTCAGAGTCGCTCTCACTCTCTGGTTCACCTTGTTTCCTCAGCTTAAGATGACGTCCCACATAACTTTTCAAATGTTTAGGTGCATGCTTGAAATGGTGATGTGACGTAGCGGTAGGACGCCGAGCAGAACCTACACGCTTAATAAAGTCCCGGTCCGCAGGGTCTGTACGAGCTAGGGTCTCTTGCTCCATGGCACGCTCTTCGTCGTCTAATTGCCAGTGAGGCTTCATTGCTCCAGACTTGGCTGGGAGCGCAACAGAGTCTGAAGGCATGATTACAGAGAGGCGTCGTCCTACCGACGGTGTTTCGCCATAATTTTGCGTGATCTTACGGTCTGTAAGTAGATAGAATATTAGAGGTCGGCCGTAGCGGATTTAACGCCAAGCTGACTTGGTTGATTACGATTTACCCATGGACTCGAAAGAACCAACGAACTCCGGTGCTGAGATGAACCTGGTTGCTACAAAGTTCTCATCGCGATCAGGATCCTTTCAAATCAGATGCGAGTTTTGATACCTCTGTGAGGTCGATGAATGGTTGCTCTGGCCTTTGAAAGTCGTCGCGACTATAATTTGAGGATCTCGGAATAGCATTAGTGCCGGAGGGGGTTGACCCGGTGGATTTTACTGGAGTACGCGAGGCCTTCGTTCGAAGGATAGGCTGAAGAAAGGGCGATGACGACCAGTGTCAATGTGTTTCCTTTGGCTACGGTCGAGCCAGACGTGTACGTACTGACTTACCTGCAAAGAAGATCCACTACCTGTACTTTTCATCCTGATCCCGGAAAGCCCAGCAACGACGTTGACTTGTCGATTCAGATCATTGCTCGATGCATTTGTATCCCGAGATGAACTCATATCTTGCCCTCTCAGTACAGATTGCACAGGCTCATCTACTTTTTTTGAAGATTTACGTGCCCAAACGTTCGGTTTCCCAGAATTCATCGATCGACCATCCTGAGAACTCGAAGAACGCTGTGAACCAGACGACTTTGTGCCAAATCTACCACCACTTTTCTTGCCCAAGCCAATGTTCTGCGTAGAGTATGAAGATGAACCAGCCCCGTCGTCACCCTGCATCGTTCGCATAAGTACAAGAGCAGACTTGCTTGCTTTTCCGTTGATGCGGTAAAGACCGCGGAGTTTTTAATGTCGGCAATCACCGGGCATACATACTATGTACATATAAAGACACATTTTTTTCGTCTCTAGCCTGTACGACGCCTATTTTTGACCTCATCCCTGCGTTTTTAACCGCGGCTGGGGCAATTGAGTGTCGTAGATGACTTCTCGCTTCACTTTCGCTAGCAACACTAGCCTTTGGGCCGTGATGGATTTCTAGATAGTGGTGAAAGCTACATTTGCAAAGAAATTGATTGTAGTTTGGAATCTTGGATATTTCTCTTTTGGAGTTAGTCGACCCGAGGTATTTCGTCAAGGATCATCATTAGGTTGCAAAAAGCTACCAAGAACTTGACTCTTGTCGTTCGAGTAAGCTATATTGTGGACCGTGCACCTTTCATTGTGATATGCGATGATGCGATGCGAATGAATTACAAGTATAGACAAACATAGTATCTAGGCCTTGCCAGCGGCACCAGCGGCAGCCTTCGCATCCTCGGCCGCGACTACTGCAGGATTGACCTTTTTACCATCCTTCCAGCGGATACGGGGAGGGGGTGCACGGTTTCGACGACCCTCGCGGGAGCGGACACGAACAACTAAGAAAGATTAACTATTCGAAGCCCACCACCAGAAGAAAACAGCTCACCATGTGAGTGGATGGCACAAGACACACAGTAGGCAATTTTGATGTACAACTTGGGGATAACGTACTCTGTGCGCAAAATCAACAAGTTTGGAGGAGGAACAGAGCATCAAACGCACCCGGATAAACAGAGGCCTCAGAGATATCCCTAACGGCAGCGCTCTCGACCATATTCCTCACTGTGAAACGCTTGATGGCCTTATCCTTGGGCACACATCGCGAGCAGTTGGAGCATCGCATGAAAGAGACGTGTCCACGTCCCTTCTTATTGCGGCCGCCATTTCTTCTTTTCTTTGTCTAGTAGAAGACGAATAAGTACAAGTCCACAGAAGCGTCATCCAATAGCCAAAGTGTCAATCCATCCCTAATTTCGTCCAGATTCACAGGATTCCCAGCAGAACGACAGCAAGGAGGACAGACGCAAAGCTGAGATGGAGAATAGGCTCACCATTTTGTTGCGTTGAGGTCGAGGCTCGATGGGGAGGACGGCGACTGGTAATCCTCTCGTGCAAGTCCGAGTCCTTCGGCTGTCCCCGTTGTATGTTCCCACAGTAGCCGGCCGGCCGGCCCGGTGCTTTGAGCAACAGCTCCGAAGGACAATGGACCTTGCTTTTTGTTCTCGAGGTCCAACCGAATACTACTTCATATTAGAAGGTACCTATTGACAATGCTGTCGTCAAGACCCTTCTTCTTCCTCAGCTCTCATTCTTTGAGCCTGGCGCTCCTTAGGATTCAAGGCAGTCCGCTTACGACCAGTTCACTATAACTTGACGCTCTCAACATGGTTCCTTTCACGATTGCAAAGATTTTCTTGGCAATGATTATTCCAACTTTGGCTCTCGGAGTGCCCACGATTTTGGATGTTGCAACGTTACTTGAGAATGGAAAGGCTGCTCAGGAGTTGAATGTTCTTTATCGATCTCTCAAAGTGACCGACCCTTGTGTCGGTGAGTTTGATTAGATAGAACACTGCGAATTTTGTTGGGTTGATATCTTATATCACCGTTTCCAGATGGTCACAAGGCTTGCATTTCGGGAGGTGTCGTGTCTTGCCAGAATGGTGCCTGGGTTGTCAGGCAAGGAGCTTGCTCGAAAAGTCAAATGTGCTTTGCTCTGCCCTCCGATCAAAGAGCAGGGACGGTACGTACTTTCATGCTCTATTTCCTCTTCTAGATCCTCAAGCACAACCTTCTTCAGCTTGTAACATGCACAGTCGAGAAGAATGCCCTCTCTGCCATTGAAGCTACTGGAGCTACTGGTGGAATCTTTGGAAATTCAAACGTAACGGATATTTCTACATCTTCCTCCAACACTTCGACTGCCACGAACACTGCACGCAAAAGCAGTCAAACTAATAAACCTATAAACCCCGATTGCACAGACAACTCTACGCCCTCATCCACCCGTGCCTCATCGACCGTATTACCCACATCCACTTCTGCGTTTACGTCAATCAGAATGAAGGATCATTCCAAAGCGACAGTAGTACCTTCTGCCACGACATTGCCTGGAGTCGTCACAGTGACAGTGACCATTGGGAACAAACCAACAACCCTTGCCCCTGTCACACGGACTCTCTCCCTGGAGAAAGCGTCCAGCGTCCTCGCTCACCTCATGGCACATGGTGCCACGATCATAGATAGCCCCTCCGTCTTTGCCACTTCTTTGTCTCTTGCACCCAGTATCTAGTACATCTTCTGTTTCTGGATATACCGCCGACTATTATACGAATATCGCATCAAGTGGGTGACTAGTTTCGCGTTTCTAGCCGCGTCTATTTTTTTTGTTCGAAGAGAATACTGAACACACTCCCATGAGGAAAGATTCTTCAGCTTACATTTTGAATGCTTTGTCTCTATAACCAGTAGGTATACTGAATCAATGTACTCTCTTTCTTGGACTTCAAGCATTATTGTGTCTAATACTTATGCCACAGTGAACCTGTGATCAAGCATGTGACAGGGAAATACAATTCTCGATGTAGGCAGTGCACCTGAGCATATGTACCGTATCCATATTTAAACACTGCCTCCTTTATGGGACATGGAAATCTTGATCGAACTTCTTTCGATTTGAAAACACATGCTAGTATGACACTGTTAGACTCGCGTGACCAGCCGTTATTGTATCGACTTCTCATAAGTACGGCACTGCTGTCAATGGAAACTCCGCCGTAGTATGTATATATGTACATATGAAGATAAGTATGCATGACCACTGTTAGCCGGTGCACATAACCTTATTCCAACATCAAGCTCGACAGTGTGAAAACTGGTTCGACTCTACCATTATCCGATCAACAGGAAAGTGCATTCCACACAGTACACTCTAACGATAAGTACTTATGTGATCACCTCCAAAGCATGCATGCACCGACGCGTACCCGGAAAACCCTCGGTGATTGACGAAATGGCATCATCGGAATAGGGTTGATGATGATCAATTTTGTTCCTAACGCGACTCAAGCCACACTATATACTTACAGGGCTAAGTGGGAGGTAAAGTTGGTACTCTACGCCAAGGCCCTGGGAAGCTCCTGAGAAACCTTGTCCTCTGACGAGTCAACCTTGGTCCGTAATATTGCGGATTTGAGGCTCAGCCAGACGACATTTTTGAGATTTTGACAACAAAGTTCTGAGCATTCAAGGCAATCTGAGGTGTATAACAGATTTTCGACGTAAATTTACATATCAACTTGTTACATGCGTGATAGCACAACAAATTGCATCGTTGGCGCCAATGTCGCCGCAAACCGAAAAAAAAAAAAAAAAAAAAAAAAAAGATAATTTTCTTTCTAAGACATATGTTTTGCATATGTTGTCCGTTATTGCGGATTTGAGGCCCCAAAAATAGCGGATTTGAGGCCGAGATTTGGGAAAATTCCGGACAAGGTTTCTCGGGAGCTTCCCGGAGCCTCTACGCTAGCACCAGTTGTACCCGTAAGTAGGTGTAAGTATTGTAAACGAATTGTGTAGCCTGTGTCTGAACGAGAGTGTGGTATATTTTTCCTCGCAGAGATGTCTGTGGCGGATGTCAGGGCGCCTTCACGTCGTAGTGTGCACTTCGGAATAGAGATTATAAGGGATTATTTTATTTTGTGAACCACCCAAAACATAAACCCATGAAATTTAATTGATACTCACCGTAAAATTGTCTCGTATCTTACGCCACTTTTGCATCATCCTTGCTGGGTCAGGGCGACAGGACTCCATGCCAGCTCTATGAGTACTTGTGTATTGTCGTGCGTTGCCTGGACACACTCCCCGTCATGATATCATTATGATCGACTGGGTCTGCTGCCTTACCAGGCCCTTAGTACCGCCCCCTCACATGTCCCGTGGCTTCTGAATTAGATGTTATTAACTGAGGTGCGTTACGTGATGCTACTAGTACATATGCGGGGACGGCGTGCAAGAGTCTGGTGCTCTATGGAGGAGAATTAATGACCATGGTACCATACATAGTGACGAAACGTTGTGAAATTGAGCTTTGGACTCGCCGGACACCGAGCGAAAAGAATAAAGCAAGTTAAGCGTGTCATGTCTTGGCATGATTGCAATTGTCACGCACTTAACCAACTTGAGCCATCGAAAAAAGTATGACCGTCACTTTGAACGATGTCAATCAATTATCCATCTGCGCCTGATTTCAATTGACTCGGATGCTAGAGGATGCTAGCCGGTTATCTCCCCGCGTAAGTAGATTTGTTTCCGCGGGGCCTTGCTTATGTACTTGGTTGGTTCGATAGATTTTCGCGAATACAAACCAGAACGAACCTTATAACGTTAACCTTTTTTCTTCTGTGAAGAGAGAAGTATTGTCGTTATGCTGCGTAAATGATGTCTCGATTTAACCATCCAAGTTGGGCGAGTAGTCGTGATTTGATCATTAAACCTTGCCAGGCTCCCGAATCACTCAAACTCCACTTCAACTAGTACTTACAGGTGCCTACTATCTCTGCATTCTTGATACGGACTGCCATTTCGGCTGTCATCTCTTTCCCGGGTAGATGAAATCGATGGCGCTTTGACTCGGAACCCGTGTTTTTTGCCATAACGTCCTAGATTTAGTAGATACTCAACTGACAGGTCCCTTCATCCCCTCAACAAGCGGTCGGAAGATTGATCTGAGCCTAGGTGCCTAGGCATGGAAAGGCTTGTTACTGCGTGCACAAGGACTCTATCAAGCCGCTTTAAAAGGGATCCCCATTCATTCAATCTTAACACAATTAAAGCCCAAATGATGAACATAGCGGCGGTTCCTCAGCTAGTTGCCTTCACTGTTATTCTTCTCGTCGTATTTGTAAACAGCGTTCATAACCTGCACTCAAAGAGAAACGGAGGCCGTAAACTACCTCCGGGCCCATCTGGTGTACCACTTCTTGGAAATTTACTAGACGTTCCTAGCAAGGTATGTGTCCCACTCCACTATAATTGCACCAATTAAAATCAACAGCATCTGGCAACATACTTCAGAAGACTGATTGATGAATACGGCGCGATTGTGTCGTTGAACGTTGCGGGTTTTGTAAGTACCCAGAGTCTACACATACATGGGGTTCTTGCAATGCAATTTATGACTCTCGTGATAGCGCCTTGTTCTGCTTGGAGACATCAAAATTGCTAAAGATCTCCTTGAAAGGCGTGCAGCTAAACATTCGTCGCGTCCAGTTGTGCACTACATCGTCAGTCATCATGTTCCATGGTCCACATTCAACATTGCCTCAATCGGTCATACTAGCGTTATCATGTAGACCCTATAGATGCCTATTGGCTTGTTTCTCCTGGAGGTTCAAATCATACCATTGCCCGGAAGTTGGCCGCTAATGTTATGTCTACTGTTCGAGCCGGCAAGACAGAACCGCTGCAGGAATTCGAATCAATTCTCAATATTCAGAGACTACTCGATGATGGAGATAAAGAGTGGTTTCATCATATGAGCCTGTATGTGGCTTTCCCCATAATACGGACACAATAGCTCATCTGTGTCTGACAGAATCGCAGCAAGCTCAATCCTCACCGCAGGATTTGGCGTGCACTGCCCAACAGGTCAAGAATCAGAGCTCAAGGAGATACTCGCGGTGGGTGGAAAGCACTTACATCCAGAAAATGACCCATTAACTGTCTGATATAAGGTGATTGATGAGGCGGTGTTCCTTCAGACTCCTTCGGCTAGTATCGTCAATACATTTCCCTTTCTGGATTTACTTCCTGGGCCCATGCCGTGGAGAACTCGTGCACAGACATTTCGGAGACGAGAGGATGCGATATACGAGAAATTGATCAACGAGGCTCTGACGGGCAAGGCATCCGATCTGAACACGTACGTCTCCCCTCGTCATCGCTGAAAGAAGTTAATCCAGGGTCGTCTTCTCAGATGGGCTGCTGAGTTTGCCAGAGAAGACAAACCCGAAGGTGATCGACGTCTCCTATTGAGGCAATTGATTGGAGTGAGTCTATAACCATTTTCTCGTCTTGGGTAGTGATTGAAAGATATCGTAGGCAGCGATTGAAACTGTTAGTTGTCGACAAATACTCCACGACCCTCCTCATGTTCATAATGATATCCATTTCAGACTGCCGTCTCTCTACAAACCTTTGTCCTTGCTTGCATCCGTTACCCAGAGTGGATTGCTCCCGCACAGAAGGAGATAGATGCTGTCGTGGGACCTGATAGGTTGCCATCCTTCAAGGATCGACCTTTTCTTCCCTATGTAGAAGCGATTGTTCGTGGTACGTCCATTTGTACGTATCAGCGATTACCATATAATGACAGATCTGCAGAGACACTTAGATGGCGTCCTGCAGGTACTCTTTCTCGGCATTAATTGGTCTTGCTTTGAACTTGTGGAATTTGTAGTTCGGTTTGGCATACCCCACCAATCCGTCGTCGACGATATTGTCGAATATCAAGGGCAAGAGTATTTTATCCCCGAGGGAAGCATTATTTTTCCTGTCACCTGGTAAGTGGTACCAAAATCGTCCGTAATTTCTAGTGAAAAGTATTATCAGGGCTATCGAACATGACGAGTCAAGGTTCAAAGGACACGATCGCTTCATGCCGGAGCACTTCCTGGATGCCGAAGGCGACTTGAAGCCGAACTATGAAACAAGTGCTTTCGGTTTCGGTCGGCGCAGTCAGTTTCCCTTTGATTCAAAGTCAATCTTTTGTACTCAAGCTGTTGAGTTTAAAATAGTATGTCCGGGGATTCCATATGCAGAACGAACACTATGGATCAACATTGCCACTATGCTTTGGACCTTCAACATCCGTGCATCTGACGAACTTGATCCCGAGACGGGTTTACCATTCCACTACGACGATAGTGATGCAGCGTTCAGAGGAGACGTTCGTTTTCTAATTCAAGACGTATTCAACCATGTTGACCATTCTTGTCGTGTAGCTCACAAGTTGTCCTAACCATTTTCCAGCCATTTTTGAACCTCGCTCCTCGCAGCGAGCCGAGATCGCCAGGAGGGAGTGGGCTGAATGTGAGAAGGACTTGAATGTCCTGCTCCCTGCGCCAAAAGAGAAATAAATGTTTATCAATGGCGAAAATGATCCTTCTAAGGTTTTGTCTGACAACGGGTACTTTGACCTAAGAATGTCAATTCTATCAGATTATGGTATGTATTCGGAAGTGTTGATTGTAACATCGAGAACCCAGTCTTATGCTAGTCTATGTATCCATGTCATTAAATATCGGAATTATACGACAAATATTATGAGTCTATGATGATATGTATCTACAGTGGTATGTAACTATAGAAGCAGTGTTTTATAAATTCTTAACGTTTCCTTTAGCATTTCCAAGCCATTCCCTCTTTGTCACCATTCAACGTTCCGCTACCAGTCTGTTACGATCTGCGATCAAAGCACCGTGAGCGCAATCAGGGGTCGAGACAATCAACCTTTGACCCAAGAGGCCAAAGCTATAAACAAAGGACACAGGAACATATAATATATACTTATCAGTATAGGACACCCTCAGTCATTTGTACAGAGACTGCCACGATCACCTTTCAACGCGCGATATATCATACATGGATACACATAGTATCATAAATACGTCCTTCATCCAATCATTCCGTTCCTTGCTTCTGAAGACGCTATTTAAAATCTTTTGAAACGGAAAAAAAATCACCTGATGAGCTTGAATAATGCAAAGATAGGATCCTGTGCCAGTTTGTTATCGGGTCAATGTCTATCTCAAAGAGTGGCGTCGAGAAACTGGCACGTCATCGACTCTCTATCACCCTCTTGATGTTACAGATATCATTGATAGCATCAAAGAGTCTGATAAACTTGTCATGCATGAGCTCCAGAGACAACAGCCAAGCAAGTATTTCTCTTTTGAGGAACTGTGGCGCAGTACAGTTCGCAGGTTCGTTCTTGCCACTCTACCACGTATAAGAATTCGAGTAATGCCGCAGATGCCTAGTCAATGAATGTACCTACACACCAATTAGTACCATAACAGACACCATAGGGCTGGTATATTGCGTAAAAGTAGAGTCAGTAGTACAAATGAGGTTGGTCAAAAGCAACAGAAGGTTATATATAGTACAATGACAGTTCGATGCAAGCACGAGGCACGAAAGCAGAGGTTAACCTTGACATAAAACCTGAAGAAAACGACTACTCAAGTTCGTCATTATCGTCCTCGACAGCTTCCCTGCTCTTCGCTTTGGAAGCAGGTTTAGCCTTCTTCGACGTATGTTTCGATGTGCCTGCTTTCAATACGGGGCGCTAAGAAAAAATGTGGTTGAGCTCATATGGACAAGAATATATCAGGAATAGGAAAAAAGGAAAGCCTACCTTGCGCTTCTTGCCGCTTTCTTCACTATCTGCCTCGTCGTCTTTGACATCAGCCATATCTACATTCCCATCTGCATCCTGCATGACTGTCAACAACCGTTCAGCTCTCAGATTAAAATGTAACCAACTGCTTTCAACACCGGCTTCTTCGACTCTGGCTTGGCCTTTTCTTTCTTCTCTGAGGGCTTCTTGACTGGCGCTTTCTTCTTAGGTTTGGGATCTTCTTCCTCTTCATCGTCATCATCCTCTTGAGATGGAACAGCGTCGACAACTGCCGTAAGATCTTCACCATCTTCGTCGCCCTCAGCCTAAATCATTCATTGGTGGACCTTAACAGAATAATAATTAGCAGAAATTGACCTTTTTTGATCCACGTTTTTTGGGGGCTGCCTTCGCCTTGGGTTCGGAAGCTTTCTTGGGAGCTTTCTTCTTGTGAGCTAACTCAGCGCCATCCTCGGCAGCCTCAGTATTTGCTTTCTGGAAACGGAAGGCGGGCTTAATACGAAAATTTCTTCTTCCTGGATAAATAGATGGATGGATACCTTTGCACGAGGCTTTTTGGCGACAGGCGCCTTCTTCGGCTTCAATTCCTCGTCCTCATCCTTATCCTCGTCATCATTCGCATCAGTTTTCTATTGATTACAAGACCAAGTGAGCGATGGTGTTGACTCTAGATGGACTGAGGAACTAACCTTGGTCTTTTTTACGCGCTCCTTTTTAGGTTTTTCTGCAGACTCCGCGCCATCTTCATCCACGTTTTTCTTTGCCTTCTTGCCACCAGCCTTTTTCTTGGGTTTCTCTTCATCGTCTTCGCTCTCTTCTCCGACAGGTTTCTTGGCAGACTCTGGAACGTCCGCTTCCGCGACATGACCAGCCTCCCAGGCTGCATCCACTTTCGCCTGATCCTCGGGTCTGAGTTCATCATAACCATCAAGCTCAGAGCTCGAGGAAAACGATTTCTTCATGTTATCCAATATCTTCGGGGTTGTGCATCCCCAATGTCTCCACGCACTTGATAAATCATCGTAAAAATTGAAAGGGAAAATCAGATATGTTTTAAAACGCCATGACATAATACACTTACAAGCTTGTGTTTCCACGGAAATCCACGATACTGCCAACACGCAGTTCGC
This sequence comes from Termitomyces titanicus, assembly GCA_017657335.1. Lineage (NCBI taxonomy): Eukaryota > Fungi > Basidiomycota > Agaricomycetes > Agaricales > Lyophyllaceae > Termitomyces > Termitomyces titanicus. The sequence continues at coordinate 52,438 of JAGGAX010000010.1, read as the reverse complement.
CTTTGGCGATCGGGGTACCTAAAACGAAAGAACAGTGGAAATCAAAAATTTGAGATCGATAGGGAAGATATCAGACGAACCGGAGCAAGGTCTAGGACCTGTAAATTCAAAGGTTAGTGATCATGTCGCCGACATCCACGACGGGCAACCTTGATTACACAGATTGGGAATAAAGAAATTTACATGCCTTTACACTTTGCCCTAGCAGAGGAGGCATACTCTAATCGGTATCCTGAGGTTTTCTCGGCCATTGCAATCGTTGCAAGGAGATGAAGGAAAGGAAAAAAGATGGATTTGTAGACTGGAAACTTGGTTTGTTGACTGCATAGCGTGTGCTTTCTTCATTGAAAGTCCGCTGACACGACGCATTGACCATCATTGTTCACCTACAAAATAGGCGACTCCATGTAAAGTTCTCATAACAGAAAATGACGTACCTGAGCCTACCCTGGCGCACCTGCCACTCCTGCCAGTGGCATGCAGACTTGGCGCGGTATATGGACTTGCAACGGTGAATTGCAAGCCACCAGATAGGTAACGCTTTACGTATAATAACAGACTTACCTGACTGGTTTGGACAACAGAACGGTGCATCGTTTACGGATCATACTCATGTGCCACCTGAGATCATGTCTGATTATAGATATTCCTCTTAATTTACGCAGATATTGTAATATTTGCACGCGAGTATATTGTCGCAATAAAATCCATTTATTAGCAAGTACGACGGCATAGTACAGTCCCAAAGGACATAAGCAACAGACAAGTTCAAATCAAAGCATTCCTAGTTCTTCGGGTTTCGTGAAACGTCAGAGTCGTCGCAGCGAGAAAGCCGTTTGAGTTTGAGCTGATCGGCACTATTTCATTGGTGTCGTTGACCTTACGGCTTGATTTTCCGGGGCAGTGACGCTGAGCGGTGGCCGGTAGCGCATGAGAACCTCGTGCAAGGGCCGAGACCAATAGAGTAGAATCACGCCTATCTTGGTTTTCGCAATGGGAGGTCGAAGACTGGCTGTTGCTTGGAATAAGCACCGCCTCTTTGGTTACGGTCAGCTGAACTTACAACTTGATGAGAGGGTTGTGGCCGAGGTTGGTAAACGTGTGTCTTAATTGTTGAATGTCCCAGTCACTCCGGCTGGTCGAAGACTCCGAGATGCTCTGTTCATCAAGCGATCTTACCACTGTCTTGTGAACCTTGTCATCTTGCTATGAAGACAGGAGGACCAGATTGATAAGCTTTTCAGGCTTTTGTGAGCTCTAAGTAGTGTGACAACGTTGAAATTGAAGAGCAACCGGTTACCGCATAGAGTATGGATGGCACGTGACACATCTGCTCCTTCAAGCTTCAACACCGTGACCGGGCCAAGCTTCAATAGCGACGACTGTGGCCTCAGCTTGAACCTATCTCGGATCCACGTATCAATCTGCTGACGGAAGCTCAGAGGCATAGGCCACCCGTTCCTCGAATCGTCGTGCTTGAACCTTGGCAAGGCTTCTCCCAACATCACGACATAAACATTATTCCAAATGCATTTCACCAAACCATCATGGGTCATGCACAAAGACAGTGCAAAAAACGACGTGAACGCAAAAAGGCTATCTATATTCTCCGTTCACGTCCACCCGGACGGTTCACGTATTGCTACTGGCGGACTCGACGCCAAAATCCGTATATGGAGCACAAAACCTATTCTCAACCCAACATCTGAGGCATCCGGCAGACCACCCAAGTCATTATGTACCCTTACTATGCATACGGGACCGGTATTAGTGGTACGTTGGGCGCATTCTGGCCGGTGGCTTGCAAGTGGAAGTGATGACGAAATAGTCATGATTTGGGACCTTGACCCGTGAGTAAACCGTGTTTTTAGTATCTCTAACGTACTGATTTTCTTTAGAAATGCTCGAGGGAAGGTCTGGGGCTCAGATGAGGTAAATGTTGAGGGATGGAAACCTTTGAAGCGGCTTCCTGGGCATGAGAGCGGTGAGTATTATTTTGTGTGTTTCCCCGCAACCTTTCCAAGGGTATACAGATGTAACTGACGTGGCATGGGCGCCTGGGGACCGATACCTTGCATCAGTAGGCCTCGACTCCCAGGTTCTCATTTGGTGCGGCTATACGTTAGGTGAGCAATCGATTGTTATTCTGACATGTAGTTAATCCCTGTTCAGAGCGTCTCAGAAAGCTTGACCAGCACCAAGGCTTTGTCAAGGGTGTATGTTGGGATCCTGTTGGAGAGTTTCTAGCTACTCAATCTGATGATCGGTCTGTCAAGATATGGAGGACAACAGACTGGAGCCTGGAAGCCGAGGTGACGAAGCCATTTGAAGATTCGCCAGGGAGCACATTTTTCCGAAGACTCAGGTTCGTCCATAAACCTTGACCAAAGGTCTGTTACTAATACTGTTCCAGTTGGTCGCCGGATGGTGCGCACATTACCGCGTCCAATGCTACAAACAACCAAGGTTTCGTATTTATCGCCGCCGTCATTACCCGCAACTCGTGGACATCCGAGATCAGTCTAGTCGGTCACGAAAACACGGTTGAAGTTGCAACCTACAATCCGCACATATTTTTGCGTAACATGAACGAAAAAGTCTCCACGTCGAACATATGCTCAGTGGTCGCACTTGGCGCTGACGACCGCTCCGTTTCTATCTGGCAGACGAAATCTGCGCGACCATTGATCGTTGCGAAAGAGGTGTTTGAACGGCAAATCATGGATCTTAGTTGGTAGGCTTTTCGAATTTTATTGTCAGACTAATCACTAACAATTCACCCAGGTCTTGGGATGGCCTTACACTTTATGCCGCATCCTCTGATGGAACGATCGCGGTGTTTAACTTCGATCCTGAAGAAATGGAAGGAATTGCTCCTCATTCCGTACAGGAACAATATCTGACCAAGTTTGGCTTTACTCCGGTACCAATTCCTGAGGGTTATTCCCACGTGTCAACCAAAGAACTTCCCCAACTGGCGTCTGCATCTCAGCAACAATCTCAATCGTCTGGCTTCAGCCAGCCTGATGGCTCTGGCGAGCGCATAAACGTTCTCGTCGCGAAACGTAGCAACAAGAGGCGAGCTAATTTCACCACCCAGACCAGCGCAATCTCCTCAGCCAGCACATCTACCTCAATCAATGGTATCGCGGGTTCATCTGGAAGCACTGCCCCTGCCTCCAAGCGCACTCAGTCGCTTAATTCATTCCCGCCGCCATCAGAGCAACCTTTCGATGCACCTGACGGCTGGTCACGCCACGCAGATGTGAGTATGGATCTGGATGTACCTATTGACTCCTTGGATACCCCGATGTCCCCGATACACGGGCGTCCAGGAAAACGCAAAGCTAGTGTGCTAGATCTTCCGGATGATGGGAAACAGGTGAAGGCGAGGACGCTGGGTGGAGATCGGGTCAGAGATCATATTGCGGCGAGGGAGATAACTCATCAGATTGCGACGAGGGGAGGAATGGATAGCGCAGGTGCTTTGGGTGGGCAGGCGGGACCCAGTCTACCTGTGCCTCCACTGTTGACGGTGGTAAGAAGCACGGATGTTGAGGACAGTGATGAGATTCTCGAGGCTAGAAACTCTGAGGATAATGGTGTGTGATTCGGTTTTGCTTTGTCGCCATTAGTTAATGGTTCTGCAGGCCCAACGGAGGTTATGTTCATTGTTGGTAAACAAACTCAGTGGCTTGACTATTTGCCATCTCCTGCAATAAACGTCAAAGTGACGCCGTCTTTTTGTGCTGTCGCCACATTCGATGGATCTGTCAATGTTTATTCGTATACAGGGCGAAGGTATGCAAAGGTTGGATAGTTCCACGATTTTTGTTAACCTTTTCCAGGTTCATGCCCGCACTCGCTCTCGGGGCACCACCTGCGTTTATGGAGGCCACAAACAACGCTTTATTGATCATTACTACAACTGGTCAACTGTATTCATGGTATGATAGCCAGGTTGCATGACACTGCCCATCATCTCACATACTTTGACCTTAGGAATATCAAGAAACAGGCCTCCTTTTTCCCGTCTCAATCTGTCACTCCCCTTCTCTCATCTCTAAACCACACAATCACTGCTGCAGCTGTTCGACCTAACGGTGCACCTGTCATCAATTGCTCCAACGGCGTCGTTTATTCTTATGACCCCGCGCTCCTGGCCTGGGTTAAGCTAAGTGAGCGATGGTGGTCTGAGGGTTCAGACGCTTGGCAAAGCCGCTCGCGAAATTCCACGATCCAGTCAGGCAATCGTGGTATTATGTCGTCCGTCGAGGGTAGTATCAGTGGCACGCCCGACGAGAGTCTACCGGACAAGGTTAGGCCGTCATGGTGGAATACGGCGCTGACGTTGGGCCACCTGGAGACACGGTTGACTGCAACGAAACTTCTCGACAGCCCACAAGAGTACAAGCAGGCACTCTTGTTGTATGCCAAGAAGATTGCAGATGAAAACTTCAGAGCGAAGGCGGAGGAACTTATAAAGGAACTTTATGGTCCAATTTACTAGTGCGTGCACTGTTCTTTGTTACATACTTGCCTAGTGTGTTGATGTCTGGTCTTCAAAAGTCGTCCTGGTCGTGAAGACATTTGGGCGTCGACAGTCGTCGGGTTGTCCAAGCGGGATCTTCTCAAAGATGTGTTATCAATATTCAGTCCGTGTGGATCGATCTTTAAATTGTCGTCTCTGCTCACATCTGGTTTATAGCTCGAAGTAAGACTCTAACAAAGCTTGGGATGGACTGGCAAGATGTCTTGAAGAGAGCATCAAGTGATGAATGAGTTGTTGCACTATCCTGTTTATCCGCTGGTTTCTGCCGGCCGTTCCACGTATCATCGATGTATTCTAGGTGTAAGTTTATGTCTTAATAAGGGTTACTTACGGTGCGTTTAGCACTTTTAGTAATGACATTTTCTCGTGTCCTCGCAATTCTACCAATTGTAAGCTCGTTGTAGCTCGAGGCACGATGACTACTGATAGCTTTCAGAATCACAACACAATGGCAAAGTCGTATTACTCGGCGATCTATGATCATGTTCACAACTTCCGTTGAATGTCCTAGAATTGTAGGTATTAAGTGTTGACGTTGATGGCTTGCCCTCGTAATGGTGACACTACATATTGCTGCACACAAGATCTCACCTCCAGGGTACTTCTCGAACTTTCTCATGCTGGCACACTGAGATACTTTCCTCTCATCAGAAAACTGTCGCGAGACATTCATCATGGAAGGAGAGATACATCATCCTCAGACACAGAGGTCATAGATTTTTTCTCAGGGAAGAGCTGTTCCTTGGTGATAAAGCGTTTTAAGTTGAACAACTTCCAAGCTTCAAGCTTCAAGATATTGATTTCAGCAAAAAAAAGGCCTTGTCATGTGATAACATGTCGATGAGGTCATGGCCACGATCTGCGGTTGACATATGTAAACGACCAGAGATAAAAGGCGAGGCAACCATCCAAGACTTTCCTCCCATCTATACTCTGCTACTGATCAGAATCTCCGATGTCAGAAACTGTAATTCGTGAGGTACCTTTCATGATATGGCCACTTATCACACATCGTTGCTCACCAAGCTTGCTAGGTCGTAAAGAATATATGGACATTTTCTTGGTAAGATTCAAAGACCAATTAAAGTCTTGTCGTCAATACCTAGGATTGTAGTCCATTTGCCCGTTCTAGTTTCATTCCCTTTGGCGGACGTTCGACGGCCGTTAAGTTGAAGAGCGGCGATGTTTGGCTGTTGGCGTCTACACCCCTAGAGACAGAAACCAAAGCAAAGATCGATGAATTGGGACCCGTGAAGTGTGTACCAGCACCGATCCTTTCAATGAATTCTTCTGAGTTCCTTCCGCAGGTATATTGTTAGCCCCGATGCCGTGCACTATATATTCCTGAGTAGGTCAAGCTCAACAATACCCAACTCGTTGTCAGCTAATATCATCATAGGTGAATTCAAGAATGCATATCCAGAGGCAAAGTTGATCGCCCCAGTCGAAGTTGTTGATCGTCTCAAGGAACTTAAGTTTGATGGAGGTGAAATTGCTGTCCGCGGCGCATTCCCTGGTATTTTACTCACTGATTCGACAAAGCTTGGGGCAGAGACCCTTCCAATACGTTGTATGGTTTTGAAGACGAGGCATGCTTATCTTGTCACTCCGTATCCGAATGAGTGACTGACCCGTTTGACCGGCCAGATCAAAGCATGGTATAATGCCTGTCAATTTTCGCGTCGCGTTGTTTACTCTGTTCTTTCATAGTTTTTTCTCTGGTTTCAAAAACAAAGACATCGCATTCCTGCACGTGGAAAGTAAAGTGCTAATCGAGGCAGATCTTTTGTTCAATCTTCCGGCAAAAGAGCAAGTATGTTTCTCATGGTCTTTGTTGTCTGATCTCAGGTTTGATAATATGATATTCTTGTATCAGTATTCCAAGTCCGCCTCCTCGCCTAACTTTCCTTTCATCAGTCGGCTTGCGCCTACCTCATGGTTTCACTCGAGAATGATTTGGAGCTTAGGTTCAGATAAAGAGTATGTCCCCCAATACACCAGCCTCTTTACTGACTTATTCTCTTCTTTGTCATTAGAGCCATGAGACGTGACGCGAGAGCTGTCGCAAGTTGGGACTTTGAAAAGATCATTCCTTGTCATGGTGTACGTAGAGTCCGCTTCATGTTATGCTCGCTGACTGGACATGATAGGATGTTATTGAGAGTGACGGAAAGAAGGCTTGGGAGTCGGTCTACAACCTTTATCTCAAAGATTGAAATTGGCTGGCATGGACTCGTATAATCAGATTATTCTTTCCGTCTTTGTCCATTCATTTCGCATATTGTTTGGACTTTTATGCTTGACATGCGTAATCTTTGCAATATCAGGTTATAAAAATAGGGCCACTTTTTGCATTTGTCACAGCCCACTTTAAGTATCGCAAAATAAAGCGCCTACAGAGTTGCTGTGATTCTACAGAATCTGTCTCAGGAATCGACATGGACACCGATGATAACTGAACCCGAACCACCCACATTCAATGAAGAACAACCATAAAAAAGCACCGCTACCGAGTCACTAGTCGATCTCGGCCTTTGCCTTCAGTTTTTTGTTAAAAAGAGCGCTGTCACCTTCGTATTGTAATGTTACTTAACAATTTTCACCCATTCATAACCTGCTCCATCGTCCTGCCGGTAGTCACATATCTTTCCACTACTGGCAACATGATTAGATATCCTGTTGTAACACTGCAACTGTCCTTTTACTTGCAACCTCTCGTTGTCTAGGCAGACCTGTGGCAACACGAAGTAGGACGTCGACACTCCTTCCTGGCATTTCTGAAAAATTCCGGCTACTTCAACAGGTTCTCCTCTCAGTTTCTTCGGGAGAAGGCTGTCGGTTTAAGTGGCTGTCATCTCAAGCCCAGATCAGCACCTTCGCCCCCCTAGGGCTATAACTACCACAAACGGTGACTAGGCTGAGAGCACAGCCTTTCTTGTGCCCATTATATAGCCAAGTTTGGCCAAAGTGGTACATATGTAGTCCGAACTTCTTTTTATCGTGGACCCAGCGTTGCCATGACTCAAGAACTGGAAGGCATAGAACGCTCAGTGACTTCTTGACGCTATTTTATCGAGAATTGAGTCTCCCATCACTACTTGCCTCTGTGGTAACTGGTTATCGCATGCCACATTTGTTTGAAGGTTTTAGGTCTTCTAAGCATTGGCTGGTCTTTCTGCCGGCCACCCTGCTTGCCTATATATCTTGGGATATGCTTTATTGATGCGAACGCTTGAAAGAGCAGGATAATTGGAGCACTTACGTCCGTCAAAAGGGGCATATTCTGAAATGTGGCGTCACCATTTGCCAATACATAATGAACATTTTTTGCAGGTAAGGGATATTTTCCGGGTGTGGTGCGTGCCTCCTTCTGCAGGTTGTCCGTAAGCCAGTAGAAGCAAGTTACCGATGGTAGGCAGCTCTTGAGTCTTCACAAAGTATGGTAACCCTCGGATATGGTCAAAACGTGTTGCGGCTGATGTGACGGAAACGAGATTGCTCCTTTCAAAAATCTTGACCTCGGATGGCGACGAAGTTATTCCATCCAACCAGGAGACCAGAACATCGGAATAATCGCTTCTGCGACCAGTTGCTGGCTCCTACCTAGTCCTCACACCCTTTTTGTTTATCTTGAACTGAGGGCACTGAAATATCAAGCAGTTTTCCCGGTCTACTTTTTCATGTCGTGTTGTGAATGCTGCGTACTGGACTCTTGAAGCCGGTAGTGATCACCACCTGGAAGCTCTTAATGTCTACATTTTCAATCTTGTCTCTCCTAATTATCTGCTATACACCGTAAAAGTAGAGAAATAAGTACTTATTGCATCGGAATATAATATGTATATAATTACTGTGCCTACATTCTTCAACCCGTCGCTCTCAAAATTAGAGTTTGAAAAGGATATACAGAAAAACAGACCTTAAGTTGCTCTTATCTTACTCGAATTGCGATCAGCGAGTCCCTATATATGTGGACATATATGGAGAACGAGGCTACAAGTGGATGGCTAGGGACACATTTGTTTAGGGCACGTACTTATCAGCATTACGAGTTGATTAATGATTTCTGAATGGTTCTCATGTCGTATACGTGTATCGCAAGGTGGGAGTTGTCCTTATGACTTCGGTTTTGTTTCTTCTACTGACCCAGGGGACGTTGTCGATGTCGGCTTTGAACTTGACCAACCCCACGGTAGCCATGCGTTCCATCCTCTACTTGCCGCATCCTTTGCCTCGCTAACGCTACCGGGCCCCTTTCCCGACCCTTTGCTGGCCCGCAACTCGACCTCTGCTTGATGCGCCTGTTCTGCACCCCTCAGCCTCTCCTCAAACTCTTCTTTCTCCTTTGTAATTTTTTCTAGTCTCCTTCGCTCAGTATCGACGTCATTCCGGGTTAGCGTCGGGTCATTTATATTGGCCGAGACAGCTGATAGTGAGGATGTGTTAAGGGGATCCTTAGATCTCATAGACCAAGTGCCAGCACAGATGGCGACTATCGTAAGACCCTGAGCCGCGACACGCACACGTAGCCACTGATTAAATGAATGGGACTGGCCACGACGCATCTTTACCATGGCGACGACGAGTGCGCCGACTGTGGCGAGTGAGCCTATTGCGGTTGAGTAAGAGTAGCGGAGAAGGTCGAAAAAACACACCAAGGGGCACCCATGGGTTCTCCTTGAACTTTCGGGTTGCCTTTTCTCGGTATGTCTCTGTGACGGGGACAGGGTGTGGCTTTGGGACTATGACCTGTGTACTCATGGTTGCCGTCCGTGAGAGCGCGTGTAAGTATCAACCGTGACTTCATCGGTCGTGGAACGGATCAATCCGCACCGTTCCTCCGTTCCGAGCACTCACTGAGCCCATCGAAAGTTCAGCCGTTCATCGTTCAACTTGGGAGTTGGCTTGAACCCTTGGGCTCATCCATCAGCTGCAGGTCAAGTTCTATCTCTCCAAAAAGGTTTGTAAAAATAACTTCGAACATTGTCTGGTTCGATTTCTTGAAATGGATATTTTCCTGAGATTTTTTATTTTCTCAACTGTTATGTATGTATTCTAATTGCGCCCTTGTTCTAGGGTTTCACCGTTCGTAGGATGTACCTATGCATATGTATGTAGCAGGTGTTGAACATGCTTGACTGGAAATCTTGAAGGAGAAATCAAGGAGAAATTCCAGTTGATCTCATCGATCAATGATAAAATCAATTCCGGACTATTCATTCATCTATTCATCATGGTAAAAAATCTTCATTTCTCTGTTGTGATAATTATTCTGTTGAAGCTTACAAGACTCGTTGTATAGTTCTGAAATTGTACAGTGACCGTCGTATACGTAGACAAGATTAGTGGGACGAGACCACTAAATGTTCGGCCGATCGTGATCATTCGGTGTTAGCCGGATGAAAAACTTTTGTTACACTCCCGATGTTACGATTACTGGCAAGACCTCTCGTTCGAACCTCCATCCGTCTTCCAGCTGCCCGCTACAATATAAGAAAAATGGCTACAGCCAGCACCCCTGATTATGCAGGTTCTTCTACGATTGCTGTGACATTATTGTTTACTCCATAATCTACAGAACAAGGTCCTATACACCCCTCTTGCCGAAATCGATCCCGAAGTCAAGAACATCATCGACAAGGAGATATGGAGGCAGTACACCGGTCTCGAGCTTATCGCTTCTGAGGTATCGGTATCTGGCGTCTATATACGTGAATGGGTCTCACATGCATCCAGAATCTAACCAGTCAAGCCACGATGGAAGCAAATGGTTCGATTTTGACCAATAAGTACTCAGAAGGTCTTCCGAGCGCCCGGTATTATGGCGGTAACGAGTATATTGATGAGCTCGAGAATCTTTGCCGAAAACGTGCCCTTGAGGCATTCAGCCTTGACCCCGCAAAATGGGGTGTCAATGTTCAACCCTACTCTGGGAGCGTGAGTCGTTTCTTCATCATCCGATTTATATACGATAGCTAATGGTCGCGAGCAGACTGCGAAGTATGTTGAATCTGCCTCCTTTTGTGGCATGTGAATGACAAAACACTCAGTTTCGCTGCCCTCACTGCCCTCATCCAGCCTAATGATCGTCTGATGGGTCTCGGCCTCCCTGACGGTGGTCATCTTACCCATGGTTACTACGTACGTCTTCACATCTTCCGTGCAGCTCTCCTAGAACTTATTTGCCTCTCCCAATGAATAGACCGCAAAGAAAAAGATGACGGCCTCCTCGATATACTTTCAGTCTCTCCCTTACGCCATCACGCCTGATTCTAACCTCATCAACTACGACGGCCTCGCCGCGCAGGCAAAGATCTTCAAGCCTCGCCTCATCATCTGCGGTGCTTCCGCTTACCCTCGCGACTGGGACTACGCCAAGTTGAAGGCAATCACAGAAAAGGAAGGTGCATACCTCATGGCCGACATCGCTCACACCAGTGGTCTCGTTGCTGCCGGGGAGCTCAACAACCCCTTCGACTACTGCGACGTTGTTACCACCACTACGTCAGTACATACCTTCACTCTCATGCTGCCTTCATTTGACATGTCTGTTAGTCACAAGACCCTTCGTGGCCCTCGCGCTGGTCTCATTTTCTTCAGGAAAGACCTTGAATACGCCAAGGATCTCGAGAAGCGTGTTAACGATGCTGTTTTCCCTGCCTGCCAGGGTGGCCCCCACAACAACGTGAAGTCTTTCCAGAGACGTACTAGACTTTTGAGCTCACCTTTATCTCTGATAGACCATTGCTGCCGTTGCCACTGCACTTCTCCAAGTGTCCCAGCCCTCATGGAAGGCTTATGCCAAACAGGTCATTGCCAACGCAAAGACCCTTGGTGAAGCTCTAGTCGCTCATGGGTACAAGCTCCAAACAAATGGTACCGATAATCACCTCGTTTTGTGGGATCTTCGTCCTCTTGGCCTCACTGGTAGCAAGGTCGAGAAGGTCTGCGATCTTATGGGCATCACCATCAACAGTATGTCGACTTGTCTATGCCACAAGAACTTCTGACTCATTTAACGCTTAGAAAATGCTGTCTCCGGTGACGCCTCAGCTCAAGTCCCTGGTGGCATCCGACTTGGCACCTCTGCCATTACCTCGCGTAACATGCTTGAGGAGGATATCAAGGTCGTTGCAGACTTCTTGCACCGTGCAGTGCAGCTCTCGCTCCTTCTCCAGAAGGAGGCTGGCTCAAGGCTTCTGAAGGATTTTGTCCGTGTTGCCACAACGCAGGAGGAAGGAAAGACCGGCTTTGCGCAGGTCAAGCAGCTCCGCGATGAGGTCCGCGCTTTCGCTAGCCGATGGCCGCTCCCAGGTGTGGATGTGTCAACGCTGCAGAAGCCTGAGGGTTTCTTGGATCATTAGAGGGGAGATCTGATAATGGGTTATTCGTAAGATTCAACGTTCATTTTATTTACATCGGGATCGATAGCACGTATATCAAGGACATTCAACATGGTCCCAGGTCAATGTATTTCATAAGAGACGGATTTAAGCCAATGCGTTGTTTACACGCTGGTCAATGAGAGTTAACAGCCGTTCTCAAAGCCCATATGAATTTCCGGCAAGGAATGCAACTAATGTACATAGAATAACGATATAGACAAAGCATATCGGCTTTTTAGGTTTCTGAGTATGAATGCTTCAGCCTTCTCTATGTCCTCTTAGCAAACGACCACAATTTCTTTCTTCTTGCCTCCTTCGTCGCTAGTCCCTGCTTCACCTCATCTTCGACTTCCTCTTCAGTCAAGTGCCCACCAATTGCATACCATGTCACAGTCGCCATACCTAACACAGCTGTCAGCACGCACCCAAACATCGCTCCTATGCCCTTCGGGCGCCATCCGAGGATCTGAGGGAATGGTCCCAAAGGCAGGCCTGTGAGATCGGTTGTCGACGCGATGCCGGCAGCATTTCCGGAAACCTTTTTTCCTAGCGTGGAACAGTGATCACGCATGATTTGTGGTGGGCTGTTGCGTTGCTGAGCGATGAGAGGAGCCTCTATGAGCTGGATTGCAAGACCGGCTTCAAGATGCCATTCGATGTGGCCTAGGGATATGCACGTGAGCACCCGAGGAAAGGACTAGACATGGAGGCAAGCGACATACAATGAAGGAACCATACGCCTGGATTATCAGCAACGACGCGAAGCGTTGCAGAATGCATTGAAGGGATTTGTATTGTATCACGCCGGATGGGGTTGACCTGCCCTTCAACGAGTGGTGGATTAAGTGCGGGGTCATCGGATGTATAATCTTCTGCACGATGCACGATCTGATACTTATGCCCGTGCAGATGGCTAGTGGTATCCGCGTCAGCATGCATCACAACAGCAGACTACGATGCTCACAAAGGATGTTTTCCTGCATCACCGTTTTTGATCACAATATCAATGACGTCAAGATGGTCAAGAACGAAGCTGGTCGGACCGTATGCCGACGCAACCGTGGCGTTCTGACCCAAGGTGAGCTCGGAGAAAATCGCAGGAACAAGAGGAATATTGTTGGTGATTTGATTGAACATGGCGCGGTTCGTACCATCATCCATGGTGTCAAAGGTGACCTCGAGCTCGATGGTGCGAGTTGCGGGCACTTGTGGGATGACCTCGACGGGGACGAGGGAGAGGTCGTCGACATCGTGGTACTCGTCAACGAATCCGAGGTCAGTGAGAGAGGCAGATGAAGAGTACGTGATGGAGGATGTCACGTCTAATTATGATGATAGTCAGTGGAAAAACTCAAGCAGAAAGAGAGGGGCGCACTCGGGTTAAGAGTATCTGGGACGGTATCAAACATGTCAGTGTCCATGTTGGCATGGATTGCCCAGTTTGCCGAGGTGTCATTGCGAGCAGTAACCAAGACGGAATAGCGCTGAGCTACAGTTAGACTGAGAAGATCGATAGGAGACTCCTCGACGTCCGTCTGTATATGGTATTTTAGCTCCACTGCGCCTATATCCAGGCGTCGATACTTACGCCATCCACTTCAATAATTCGCATATCGTGTCCATCAATCCAGAAGAAAAAGGCTGAAAAGGCGGACGTGTTGACGATACGAAGGCGATACGTTTTGCCGGGTTTGAATGGAAGAGTAGCATTCTCATTGAAGCCGACAGCGGAGGTGACTGGCGCAGGGGATGTCCCCGATATCGGTCCGAGATAGGACGCATTCTGAGCAAAGTATATAAGCGCAGAATCTAAAAAAAGCTTATTCTGAGTATCAAATCCACCCCAAGAATCAAAGCATGCATGCTTACCAGGGACAGGCTCGGCACCACCAGGGTTAGCAATACTGATAAATTGTTTCAAAAGAACAGCATGTTCGTCGTGATACCAGTCTCCGAGGATAACGGTGAATTCCTCGTCGTATGGATGGACTTCTTTAGGAGGATGAAGTACTAGCGGGGCGCGGAGCCCATCGACATATTGACCCTATCAGCCCGGTAAGTACGAGTATAAACGTGAACTCGGGGTACAAACCGAGGCATGTGCGTGGACCCAATAGGTTCCCCACTGGCCAGAAGAGTTGATAGGTACCACATAGTCAAATTGACTTCCGGGTGGGATTCCGCTAGAGCCGATTGAATGTTCAATACTTATATTCAGATCAAAATTACTGACCATTCTGTCACACCTTCGGCACCATCCATCCATGACGTGGAGTTGAAGAACATGCCATGGTGATGGAGGGTAGAGGGTGCATCCAGGCTGTTCGTGACATGGACAAGAAGTGAATCGTTAGTATGGACATCCATAGGCGGAGGTCTGTAGAATGACGCGTCAGAACTTGACTTATGAAATCTTGGAAAACTAACGGCCATGTTCCATTGACGCCAATTGCTCTACGTTCGAACAGGCCATCTGGATTGACGTTCTCAACCCAGGTAAGGTTCCACCAGATCTCATGTACCCCGGCAAGCGCTGGAGCTGCTAGGGGGAGGAGAAAAGCTAGTTGCGCGAGCTGCATGGGTTGAAGTGGAGAAGCAGTCTTGGCTCATGGCATAACTA
>JAGGAX010000010.1:0-37621 GCA_017657335.1 Termitomyces titanicus | reverse complement strand
TTTTTCCCTACCACATTGCATGTACAGGTCACAGTCAGGGCACACATGGTCAGAGAAACGCGTTAGACGATGTCCATTGTGACAGGATTGGGCTAGAGGTCGGGGGAATGCCGGACCTAGGTGGGACACCGTGGAGTTGGATATCAAGTTCTCCTCCGAAAAATGACTTCTTTCGGCCGTTGGACGTGGAATTTAGCTCTTGAGCACCCCAGTATCACACGAGCTAACGGCGAAGAGTGGGAGTTCTTCAGCATCTTATCAGATTGGAACCCTAGATCGGTCATCTCAGATCTGATAAGGCCGTAACTTATCAAATGAATTTTTATGCCGTTGTGTACGTGGAGCCTAGGTCTTGGGCACCCCCTATCCACACGATATTTCTTGGCGAAGAGGTGGGAGTTTTCAGCATCTTATCAGATTGGAACCCTAGATCGGTCATCTGATAAGGTCGTATTTTATCAGATGAATTTTTACAACTAAAAATAGACTACATTATGTGTATCTCGCATGAATTTGAGGCCGGGCCTCGGTCCTGAGGGCATTTTTGAATCCCCATATATGCTCACTTGTGGTTATGTCGTGCTTTTCAATAGCGGATTTCTCTTCTCTTACCCCCGCTTCCTTTCATCGCTTGAAAGATGGCGAAAAACCTCTTTTCGGTCCCTATCTTTTTTATAGTCTTCCGAGAGACTCTCGAGGCTGCCATCATCGTTTCAGTACTACTTGGACTCGTTGAGCAAATTGTTCATGGCGACCAGTCCACTGTTTCGCAAACCATACTTGGGGAGGCCGAAAGCAAACACGGTTCTGATGCTGGTGCAGTTATTCTTCCAGACCCTGAAGATGACCGAGCCCACCGTCGTCGCCTCATACGAAAACTCCGCATCCAGGTGGGATTTACTGGGCCCTTTCTCTGCAATGCCATACTCAACATTGTGCTAGATATTTGCTGGATCCGCTTTGGGTCTTTTCATCGCCTTGGCTATTGGGGCTGCGTGTGTAGTCTTTCAACCGAGTTAGGGGACCAGCTCATTGTGGCATGCAGATTCATAGCAGTCTGGTTCACCAAGGCATCCGATCTCTGGGCCAAGTCTGAAACCCTTTGGGAAGGTGAACTCTTTCTGCGTAGGAGAATTCCAAGTGGCTTACCCTAATCTAGGAATCTTCGAACTCATTGCTTGCATCATGATTTTTATAATGGGCGTCACCATGCTTAAAATGGATCGAGGTGAGACTCTTATTCAATGTGATCGGACCATTCATTCATCTGGTCGAACTTCAGCCAAAGCCAAGTGGCGCGTGAAGTTGTCTCGTGCTTTTGACGACAAGCAAGGTAAGCGCGCTAAACAACACTCTACATGCTGTTTTACTCATTTACATGTGGAATCAGCGGTTGATGGAAGAACGAAAACCGGAAAATGGGTTCTCTTTATGCTACCTTTCATCACTGTCCTTCGCGAAGGTCGATTGTGGTCCTTTTTCCATACACCTTTAGTGCTCATGAATGAATGATTCTAGGTATGGAAGCAGTTGTCTTCGTCGGTGGCGTATCTCTTGGCCAGAGTGCGACCTCTATTCCCATCGCTGCCATCGTCGGAATAATCTGTGGTCTCGTCTGTGGTTTCCTCATCTACCAATTCGCCAGCCGATCAAGTCCGTGCTTTGTCCGTCCCATGATCAATCAAGCTCACAACCTACTTTTCTGACAGCGCTAACCGTCTTCTTGGTGGTAATGACCAACTTTATTCTCCTAATTGGCGCCGGGCTTTTCAGCAAGGCTGTCGGCGCTTTCGAGCAGCACGCTTTTAACACGCTCCTTGGCGCTGACGTCGATGATGCGGGAGGAACGGGACCTGGATCATATCGTGTGCAAGGCAACGTCTGGCATCTCGATTGCTGCAGCCCCGAGAACAAGTTCGACAACAGTGGGTGGACTATTTTCAATGCCATATTTGGATGGACAAACAACGCGACCCGTGAGTTGACACAATTGTGTCTATAAGTAGCTTGGTGTTGATGACATGTCATCGTATCCAGTTGGTACCGTGTTGGGTTACGTCTTTTACTGGCTCGCGGTTATGGCGACTCTTGTCTATATGAAATTCAAGGAGGTCAGTATATCATGCAGCGGGTGTTTTCTTGAAATGGACTGATTGACATCACTGCAACTAGGGCCGAACGAAGCTCTTTGGTCGTGAATCTGCTGCCGCTGTGCGTCGGCAGAATGCTCGCCGTGTTCGGGAAGAAGTACAGGGAAAGTCTGAAGAGCAGGAGAACAAAGAGAGCTCGAGCGACGTGGTTACCCTGCCGCGTTGATTGAATCATCGTGATGATTATTTCTCCAGCATGTCTTCCTCGTCTTGATTTCTATGGTTGTATTTTGTTTCACTAGCAATAACGCAAAAAAAGTAACTTGACGACAAAATAACGTATAGTAATGTAATGTCAATTTGTTGGATATCAGTAGCCTTTTATATCTGTCAGTTTCACGTATTCACATGGAATGAAATTGCTTCTCAATGGGGAGCCTAGGCCTGAGAGGATCGACCACGATATGCTCATTAAACAATAACGTGTAAAAAACGCAGGATAAAGATATTTAACCCTAACCCTAGATCTAAGCTTGTTGTCATATTATGTGCTTGAAGCGAACAATGAACAAAGGCTATTTTCAATCGCTGACAGTGACCATTGGTGGGTACAATGGCGCCGGACTATTGTCTTTCGGCGTACTATATATATAAGCCGTGGAAATCACAACGCAAGGTACTTCCATCCCTTGCCACCGTCCTCACATTCACTCAAATTTATTGACGAGCCAGGCGCTCCATAGATTTTTGTCTTCACGACCTCCACAATCCCTTCTTTGACCGTAAATTATCTTATTTCAACTCTAAAACATGTTTTCTCGTGCTTCAAGCGCTCTCGTTCTCTTGGCCTGTTTGGCCATTCTGGCTCCAGTTAGAGGTGCACCTACGCAGTTTACACCTCGTCACGATGAAGCTACCAATACCACCACCACAAGCACTGGTTCGTTTCAAAAGCAGAACGCGCTTGATGCGCAAAAACTGAATGCTCAGTTCGCTACACTCAAAGAGACAGATTCTTGCACAGGTACGTGGTTGACATATTTTTTCTTTGCCCATATCAATCGCAACATTTAGATGGCACAATGGCGTGCGTCAACAGCGCATTTGCTCAGTGTATTCAGGGCAAATGGGCTTTAACCCAATGCGCGAGTGGTCTTCAGTGCGTTGCACTGCCATTGGTCAACAAGGCTGGAACATCAATCGCGTGTGATACCACCAATGACGCCGCCCGACGTCTTGAGACCGCTGGGGTTGATGGCGGAATTACTGGTGATGGTGCTACAACCGGAAACACGACTGAAACGACCACGACCCCTTCTACTCATGATGACTGCGAAGACGATGACACGAGTGCTGACAATCAAGGCGACGATTGCGAGGATGATAATGAGAATACTCAAGGGAATGGGCAAGATGAAGATGAAGATTGTGAAGATGATGACGGGAATACTCAGGGGAACGGGCAAAATGAAGATGGAGGAGATTGCGAAGATGATGATGACACAGCAGCAACCGCTTCTGCAACTTCCATCGTTGTCACCACGAACGCACCCACTTCAACTTCAGCACTGTTCACTGTTACGATGACTACCACCGTCCCGCTCTCGGCCGTAATGTCTGCTACACCTTCGGCCGCATCGAATTCATCCCGTGGCTTCGTTAGCTCGGGCTCTGCACCTGCAACCCATCTATCTGCCGCAGGTTACAAACGTCAACTTCAAACCTTCTCTTCCTCCTTCCCTGTTGTAACCAGCTCTACGACGTCTGGAGGAACCGTCACGATTACCGTTCCAGCAGCGACCTCATCTACTTCCTCACAAGCAACTATAACAGTTACGGAAACGGGCGCTGGCGTCCCCACGTCCACCCCTAGTCCTATTGCTACTGATCCTACAGGTGTCGTCATCGGCGCAGATGGTCTCCGAACTATCACGGTTGTATCCACTGTGACGGTTGGCTGCGGTGCATCTACTTCTGCCATCCCCACTCTCGTGTTTTCTTCCTCTGCACACGGTACAACCGTCTCCCCCTTTCCCATAATTATTTTTTCCTCCGCAACGACGTCTTCCTCCACTAGTGAGAGCGCCATCATTGTTATCTCGTCTTCATCTTCTGTGAGCGCGTTGCCGTCTCCTTCTAGTTCCAACGCAACTCCCACGTCGAGCAGCAACTCCGCTGCTGCGACTGGTTTCTCCTTCTCTTTCTCTTCGGCACCAACGACAACACCTGCACCCCCCAGCGATGGTGTCCGAGTCAATGACAGATCTGGGGACACGTCATTCAACATTTCAGAATTACTCACTGCAACTGTTGTGTAAATATCCACTTGCATGAATTCTTCTCGCATTTTCTGTCTCGCTATAGCAATCTGGCATTTGTATGTCTAGCATTCAATATATAATTACTTATCCTAGAGAACGGTGAAATAAGGCTGGCAAGGCTGGAACCCTAACCAGACCTACAAAACACATTTAGTAAAAACATACGTCAACAAACCTCTTCAGGGAAACCACATTCATCCCCTGCGTCTCCCCAGCAGTCCTCATGTCCTCCAAGCGCAAGTGGGATCAGCCAGCCCAGGGAGAAGAAGAGAAGGAAACCCCGACTAAAGTTGCGAGGACTGAAGACTCGAAGACAGCGTCTGATGCAGCAGCAGCTGCAGCAGCGATCGCTGCTAAAATCGCTGCCCAATTCGCTAATGGCGCGGGCGCACTGAAGGACCTCCACGATGGGGAGTTTACACATGATATCGATATCAACGATGTGAGGAATCGGTATTTGTTGACGAAGGGGTCGACACAGGAGCAGGTGAGAGTTTCAGATGTCTCCTTGTCGTTTATCTCCAGTCGGTGATGGAAATCGCGCATTTTACTCATCCTTTGACACATTGCAGATTAACGAGGAGACGGGAGCGTCGGTATCTACTAAGGGTGTGTGGTACCCCGACAGGAGCAAGGCTACTGAGAAGGACCCACCATTGTACATCCGTATATCCGCACACACCAAGGATTCACTGCAGAAGGCTATAGACAAGATTCATGAGCTGATTGCTATTGACATGGGATCGTTAGTGGAGAACAAGACTGACAGGCAAAGGGTATGAGTGATTCCTTTTTTTCCTCGGGTCCATTTTGTGCTCACATGGTTGGCTACGACAGAGGAAATGGCCCGAGGAGAAGCTTCCGGTTGGCCTAGAGTCTATCCGAAACTTCAACGTTAGGGCAAAAGTCGTGGGACCATCTGTACGTCTTTTTCGTATACTGGAGCTGTCGACTTTCTGACTGGGTAATTTTATGCAGGGATCCTTCGTAAAGTATATCCAAGCTGAAACAAGCACACGTGTACAGATTAAAGGAATTGGCTCTGGTTTCGTTGACCAGGAAGTGAGTTGACTTGTTTCTCTCTTCCCCAGGGCCATCATATAACGTCTTGACAGACTGGCCAAGAAGAGCCTGTGCCTTTGTACATTCACATAACGTGCGTCACACATTACTAGATTCTTTCTTTCCCTCCTCACGTATCTATAGCGGGCCAGAGGATGGCCAAGTGGCACGTGCAAAAGTCTTGACGGAGGATCTGCTGCTTGTTGTGAGGCAGGAACATGCAAAAGTCGCGACCGTTGTTCAGCAGCAACAAATGGAGCTTCATCAAGCCCAGGCGCAATATGCTGCGTATAGCGCAATGAGTGTATGTGGTACAAACGTTGTATGTGGCCAATGAGCTTAAGACCTCAACAGGGCTACGCACCTCCTCCTCCTGGCGGAGCGCCACCACCACCACCCGGAGAAGCGCCGCCGCCGCCACCTGCTGGGACACCAGCAGGAGATGCAGCAGCGCAGTACGCTGCTGCTCCCCCTGCTCCTACTGACCCGGAAGCATACGCCGCCTACTGGTACGTCTTACATCTAGAAAACATGTATAGCGATTCTGAATTGATTTCAGGGCTGCGTACGGCTATGATGTGAACTCCAAGGAGTTCAAGGATTGGCAGGCGAGCCAGCAACAACAATACGCGCAATACTATGCCCAACAAGGATATGATTCTGCTGCGTATGGAAGTGGAGCGGCGGCTGCATCTTCAACCCCTGCACCTCCTCCGAGCGATGCTGCACCCCCGCCACCCCCTCCCCCGCCGTAGTGTGGATGGTTCTGATGATGTTGAGGTGTGTACTATTACTTGCGCTGGATTGGAAAATGATGTTATTTTACCTCCCTTTTCTCTGTAGATCTATCGTTCCGTAGAGTTGTTGAAATGTATTATTTGTTTAAGTTGCTGTCCTTGCTCCACACGATTTAAGGGCCCATCTTCGAGAATCCTGAGAATCCGTTGCTCTGGTCGGTGAGCTCGGCTCTGAAGCTTGAAATCTGGGTGCCATGCACGATTTCTTGTGCAAATTTAGTAATCTTGTGGCTCAGGTTTCCCACACTAAATTTCGTAGGATACATACTTAAGATCCACGATCGGCTCGACGACAATTATAAGCTTAAGACCGCCCATGACTGACTGTGTGAAAGCCTTCAACGCTTTGCCTCGCCCTCCACTTGCGCCATCCGGTAGGGTCCCTAACCACTGGCATTTCGATCTACGCTATGTGTCGCTAGAACCATTTGCCCATGTCCTCTTTCTCGTTCAGCTTGACAGTTTCTTTGTCCACATGGAGCGTCTCCCCCACGACGTCGGCCCCTCTAGCAACAAGACTCTCTTCTATTTTCCTGAATCGCCGGCTGCTGCAGCTCCTGTTATTTGCAAGGCGTTGATCCATTCCTTTTTGACCGATTTTGGAACGGGACAATTCACTAACGATACCCCTGATCCTTGTGCACCTTTCAAACTCACGACTGAGGAGCGTTCGCTCGCCCGCGCCGTTGGGGAGGAGTTCAGGCGCATGGGTGTACGCAGCGAGCTCTGCAGGATCGAGATCACGAATGGGAATCGTGCAAAAGCCGCTGTACAAGCTTCGTTCAACAGGTTCTGGGAGGGCCTCGTTCAGGCTTCGGGACTAGGCCCCGTTGCTGCTTTTATGAAACCCCCAGACCCGATCCAATTCTCGAACTTTCATCTTGCTGACTGGCCTAAGAACTTTGATCGTGATGGGGAAGAGCCTGATCCTGATGATCTCAACAGGGCATTGTTCTATGCACGCCAGCTCGCAACACTGCAGGTCGTGGACAACGATACTCCGTCCATGAATATTCAGCAGGCTCTGTCAGATGTTATGGATCTCCTGAGGAGGAAGCCTCTTGCTGTGGTTCGCGCGGAAGCAGATGCGGGTAATATGATGTCAGCCATCGATTACGCTCTACGGTAAGTACATTGGTCGTTTAATCTGACGGCAATCATTGATTATGACGTCTTTGTAGTGTCTCTGCAGGCTACGCAGGCAAGCCAGACCGCGAGGTCTTCCGCCGTTACTTGGTCAAGGTCATCACCAGTGACACGGGGTCCGATATTGACAAAGCAAGGGCACACGGACTTCTTATCGAGTGGCACACTGGTGCATCTACCACAGTGATTCGTGCCCGGTACGTTTTCGCTGCCGCACACCATGCTAACGAGTGTGTGCGCCTCGCTGGTAAAGCCTTTTCTGCGGTATTGTGGTTCGCGTCCAGAACCTTGGAGCCTTTGTCGGAGAAGGTACCTGATTTATATGTACGGTATAAAAGAGTATGGGACGCGTACAAGAAGCGAAATGAGGAGATAAGTAGGGGTATCACTCAGGCCGAAAAGAAGAGGGCCAAGAAGTCGAACAGATATATCTGTGCGGCGGTGGACTGCCTGATACAGGCTGATACAGGCAAGATGCTCTCTCAGTGTAAGATTGCGATTGATTAGATGTAGTTCACGTCGATGCTAACTTGGTCTATCAGGTGCTGGTAAATGTGACCCAGATAAGAAACCAAGCTATTGTAGCAAAGAGTAAGTCGCTGTAACTTCCTGAGGTTTGCAGCGTTGCTGATGGTCGACTTGGGTAGGTGTCGTATGTGGATGTCATGTTATACATCTGTCTCATGATACTGACCTAGGACTCGATACCCTTCTTTAGAACGTGCAGTGAGTTTTCACTCTTCGCTCTTCCAGTTTAATCCAAGATTGTTCATCACGATGCCCACGTAGGATTGGAAGAACCACAAGCCATTCTGCAATCCCGGCGCTGCTTGCTCCATCCTCGAAAAAGCTGAAAGTCTTCCTGCCACCGGCAAGACTGGGATGCAGGGGTCCATCAGCATCCCTGTCATTGGTCCCGACGGCAAGACAATGATCATTAGCTCATCCTCAATGTCTCCAGAGATGTTGAAGGAGTTCCGAAAGGTCTCGGAAGAGCATGCGGCGGATCTTCCAGCTGGTGGCAGTAGGAGATCCGGGAGGTGGGGCAACACTGGCATTCATGTTGAGAATTTTTCGCTTGATTAAGGATAGAGTCATGACGATCTACTGTCCCTTTTTTCAACGACCTTGTCAGAAATTTCCTTCGGGGTTTAAAATCAGAACAGATTCTTGTTTCATGGCCAGGAGTGGGTGCACTGAGTACGAACTGCACCCTTCGGACATTCGGACGCTTAATGTGATGCCATATCGATCATGTATACATATGTCTCCTGAAAATGACATCCCGCGTGATAATACTCTGACTCAAGTGGGTCACTTTTCTACGTGTCTTAACAAGGAGCGAGATAACATGTACGAGTCCGTTGCGAATCTTGGAATTGATTCAAACGACTTTTGTTACCAGTAGGTCTCCTTTATGTACTATTTATTATAGCTATGACTTGAGCTTGGAGTTGGAGTTACACAAAGCGCGTCGACGAGATTGATATGGTTTGATGAAAGTCTCAATTCAATGACTTGTATCAATTCTACATGGTGATAGCTAGAGCAAGTAAGTATGAGCTGAGAATCCCCATTGGTATATGTATCCTTACTTCATTACGGTGTGACAGTCTCGACATCACTACATCATTAATCCATCATTGATGTTTATACCACACCTGTCATAACACCCCTTGTAGGGCAAGTCTATAGGCCTACATAGAATATACACTGTCAATAATTGTTGAATATCGTGCGCTTTTGACTTTGGAAATTCTACGAGACATCCCACTTCCCGAAGAGATATTGGCGAAAGAAACCTGGGTCTTGACCTTGACTGGTTCATCGTAGGCGAGGGGGAAGTAACCACTATGTAGTCAATAAGGTCTTGAGATGAAATACTGCCTTGAGTTCAACATACGACGATCCCGGTGTCCAACAAGGGCAATGTGCATACATAGTTTGATACACCTGATGAGCGTAATCAATAAGTAGATCCAACTCCTCAGTCTTGGTGCGGACATCCTAAAATAGATCCTAAAATACAGGTTCCTGGAGTATTTCTGAACAAGATCTCCCAGTAATTCTGACGAAAGGGAAGATGAGCAGCGAAGCAATATCGCCGCTTGAATATGATGAATATACAAAAATTACAGGCGATAACCACGTCCACTCGAAGATTTACTATCCAGCCCATATGCGCTTTGTCTGACAAGCGATAGGTGTGGTAAAAGATGCTCATAAGCATGCATCACCCACTTGATGAACATTTATTAATTCGTGAGCAGGATATTCGAGTCAATTGAGACAAACCTCGCATGCCAATGGTCGTGTATCCCGAGGATCAATGATCTCTTCTACCCCAAATTTGTTTGCAGTTTCTAAGGGGTTTCTCACATCTTCGAATTTTGCCAGAAGGGCTGCCATGAGTTTCTCTCGTGCTTTAACAGACTCCACAGCATCTAAACGACGCTTGTATGCAGCTTCGATGCCACCTTCTAAAGGCAGACTCCCCCAATCCCCAGATGGCCTATATGAAATTAAGTCATTCGAAGCCTAGCCTTGAATCAAAGAAGAGCACCAGGCAACTCGTGTCCCAGCCCCGTCTTCGGGATCTGCAAATATACCGCCAGCTACGCCGAAGGCCCTCCGAATGATCACGGTATAAATCGGCGTTGTAGCGTTGTATAATGCAGACATTGCAGATGCCCCATGCCGTATTGTTGCCATCCTTTCAGCGACGGAACCTACATCAGCTTTAAGAAGGATATGAAGTATCGAAAGGGTAGAGTGGCCTTACCGATGGCAAATCCTGGCAAATCAACAAGGTTCAAAAGAGGTAATCTTAGGTACGTAAAGTCAAAAAATACTTAAGCCAGTACATCGAAGTTAGAACAAACCCAAAATGGTCACAAAGAATGGCGAATCGTGCACTCTTTTGACTCCCTAATGCGTCAATTGCACCTGAAAGATTATCTTAATGATCTTCGCGGAGCCAATAGCTACAAAATTTCTGACCTCCGTCGACTAGGCAATCACTGGTGAGCACACCAATGGGTCTTCCCGCGAGCCTCGCAAATCCTGTAACAATACACCTCCCCCATGTTTTTCCTATCTCGAAGAACGTCGACGAAATCCGATCGTCAACGGAGACATTGATATCAACAATCAATTGAATGAGCCGCCGAACATCATATGGACGAGTACGACGTCTTGGAATAATGGACAAGAGCTCTTCTTCCTTTCGTGTTGGAGGATCTGCCGACTTAGTGGCAGGTGGCAGTTCAAAAATTGAAGTGGGAAGGTACGAGAGGAATGTTGCAATTTGGTCGAAAGCATCCTGCTCGGACTCAGCGACGTTGTCGACGGTTCCATTTTGTGCATGGATTTCCCAGCCGCCAAGTGCCTCTTTAGACAGGTCTTCGAAGGTTGCTTGTTTGACAACTGGTGGTCCAGCTGCGAACAACTTCACGATTATGGGAGTCAGAGAATGGCCATGGATTCGACAGCAGTGCAATACCTGACTCAACCCTTTAACCATCACGCTGAAAGCGATTGAGAATAGACATTTTGTCAGAATTTAGAAGGAGCTTACCTGAAGTGACCAAGAACAGCCTTTGCAGCAGCGAGGCCAACTACAGGACCCAGCAAGGCGGACGCAACAGGTACTACTGCCATCGTGTCCATGCTTTTTCCGAGTCCAGCCATTCCGGGTATGTAAGTCGCGCCAATGGTCAGGTCTGACTGGCAATGTTAGTTGAACAGACCGATACGAATCCAGCTCCAACACAGACATGTTGCGACACTCCCACCACCACTTGAACCATCTAACAGCCGTATCTGCACATAATCTGAGTCAATAGTACGAGAACCAGATGATGAGTATGCATACCAATGGTACTCGCCATTTCCTGGCTAGAAGCTGATACGCATTAGTTGGGAATTGTTATTGAAGAGGCGGACTGAGTACCTCCCCATATGGGGCTTTCATTTGGATACCGCCATCTGCATGTCCACCCCTCACAGTAAAATCGTCTGCTGTCACGAAAACTCTTCGACCATTGATGCGTCCGAAGCCCGTGATGGCATTCCTATACAAAGATCAACAATCAACCGAAGAAGAGGAATTCAGGAATGTCATACGCCGGAGTAAACGACTTCAGAACCCCATTTTCGTCATAGACGGGCCTTCCAGTAATGGAACCGACCTCCGAGAAAGAGTTTTCGTCGAGTAGGGCAGTAACTCGTTCTCGCACCCAGAGTTTATTGTTTGCCTTCTGGCGGACGTAACCCGTGTCTTGAATATTGGGTCTTTGAACGATTCGTTTTTGTGCCTCGAGTCGCGATAGAGGTTGCTGGAATAAGAAAGGTTAGAAAGAGGTGTGGCATGAGGGACCAAAGAAATCACATACCGACCAGTTTGACACGTCCTCCGCCCTCTCATCCCTCTTCCCTTTCCTATCGTCTTTACCGCTTGAAGAGTCTGGGGGCATTGTAACCTTGGGCACTATGGATTGTGACCGTGTTCAAAACTCCAATCAAGGGGAGAAGGTCACGATGGACAATCTGAACCTGATTCGGCTGCAGAAGCAACCGGTTGGTTTCTCATGAGGCTTTGAAGCTTAGCAAGACATCCATTACTGTCGGCCAGAAGAGTGGTGTTATTATTGAGGATGCCCAAGGTCCTTGTAGCAAATCGAGGAGAGAGTAAGAAAGACAAACAACTTGCTTACTTATCAGCAAACACTTATGTTGTCTTTCAGTCGCTATTCGAGTCCTTCGTTCCGCTGCAGAACTAGGTTGGGCTACCGTTGCGATATACACCGACAATGACGAAAGCCATGCCACCTTTGCTGATGAAGCCGTGAAGCTTGATGGTGTGGCTGACTATCTGGATGTTGCCAAGATTGTCGACTTGGCTCAAAGGTGAGTGCTTCAGCTGTCAGATGCGCCGGATTGATTATATTGATCATGCCTAAAGGTTGAAATGTACTCACCTGCACCCGGGTTATGGATTCTTGAGCGAAAGTCCAGGTCTTCCATCGGCATTGCCAGCGTCTGTCGTGTTCATCGGCCCCTCGATTGAGACACTTCGTGTCTGCTCAGACAAGCTTCTCTCTCGCGCTCTTGCGACGTCCATAGGGGTCAGTGTGGCTGCAGGTGCCAGTGTGTCTTCCATCGAAGATGTACGCGCCTTTGCACGCGCCAAAGGCTTACCCGTCATGATCAAAGCATTAGATGGTGGGGGAGGGAGAGGTATCAGACTAGTAAATGCCTTGGATAAAGTTGAAGAGGCATTTCAACGGTGTGTATCTTCAAACGCTTTGCAATTTGATCTTGTTAATCTCGACTTTTAGTTGCTTGGGTGAATCGCCTTCATGCCAAGTGTTCGTCGAGCAAGCCTTGATCGGGCCGCTTTGGAAACACATTGATGTACAAATTATTGGTGATGGTTCTGGAGCCGTGACACATGTTTGGGAGCGCGAATGCAGTGTGCAGCGAAGGTCAGTAGAGCATACACTGAGTCATGTGTATTGTCTTCATCCATTTGCTTCCAGATTTCAAAAAATTATCGAGGTTTGAAGGTTTCACGTCGGTCAGAAGACTAAATTTGATATGAATACATTGTAGGTCGCTCCATCCAGACTTCCCGCATCGGTCATCAAGACACTCGTCGAGTCTTCAATAAACATGGCAAGGCAACTAAGGTATCGAGGTTTAGGTACATTTGAGTATCTCGTGAACGCACAGACATTGAACTGGGTATTTTTGGAGATCAATCCGAGAGTGCAGGTGGAACACACAGTCACCGGTAATCTTGCCATGTACTCAATGACAATATGGTACTAAACTTGCTGTAGAGGAAGTCACGGGTGTCGACCTTGTTCGGGGACAACTACTTCTTTTCAGTTCTTCGCCCACGTTAGATTCTTTGTCCCTCCCGAATCTCTCTACTCGACCGAATAGTCACTCTGTGCAGCTACGCCTGATTGCAGAAGATCCAGGACGATCCTTTAGGCTCTCTGTGGGTGCATTGAAGCCAAAAGATATTGTCTGGCCGTTGGGTCCTGGCGTTCGGATTGATACATGGCTCTCGGATGGGCCGTCCTCCAATGATGACCCTTCAGCATGGACTGTTAGTCCGGACTTTGATTCTCTACTCGCCAAGATCATAGTCCGCGGAAGAACCTTTGAGGAGGCGACCGAAAAAGCCTCGCGCGCCCTACAAGAACTTCGGATCCGTGGTCCCATATGCACAAATCGTGATCTCCTAGCTGGAGTCATAAACCATCCAGATTGGTTCTTGGACCGTATAGACACCCTGTGGCTCGAGCGAAACCTTGAGCAAGCTCTCAATCAGGGCCGATCCATTTTGACATCTGGACGACGTCAATTACTTCCGTCATCGAGCTCTCCAGGTACTGTCCCATCTACACAAAGCACCTTGCTACAGCCAGGAACTCTCTTCCACTTGATCTTGTCCCCTTCGATCGAAGCTAGACAACCCTCTTTCAAACACAGCCTAACTCTCTCCTCCATATCCAGGAACGATTTTCCTGCCATGCTTTCAGGCGTTTTGCAGACGTCACTGTCTTCAACACCATTCCAATTCTCATTGTCACAATCTACATCCCCTGCTCTCTCTTCTCTATCTACTTTTGAACTTGCTAATCCAAATGATGAGGCTCACGTGGCATCACCTTTGACCGGCAAAATTATCGAACTCCACAAAGCTTTGCAAGCTACAAAGGACAATGGACCCACGGGCAATCGCTTCGTCAGAAAGGGAGAAGCGTTGCTTATTCTCAGCGTCATGAAGATGGAGAATGTTGTGCAAGCTCCCTACAATGGACATATAAAACGAGTGGGTAAGGGAATACAATCTGGGATAGTCCTTGGTGAAGGAATGCTTGTTTGTGTTATGGAGGGGGTCGCGGATGCTAG
Organism: Termitomyces titanicus; assembly: GCA_017657335.1. NCBI lineage: Eukaryota > Fungi > Basidiomycota > Agaricomycetes > Agaricales > Lyophyllaceae > Termitomyces > Termitomyces titanicus. Next base: position 23,278 of record JAGGAX010000010.1, on the reverse strand, counting down.
TTTTACAAGTAGATTATGATTATGTATAGTAACGATGACATGTCAACGTTAACGCCTTTAAATGTAAAAGTGCTACAATGTCTTTACAGAGTCATTAATGGCCGTAATATTGCTGATGGTGGCGCCATTAACCAATGGATACGGTCACATGACCCGCATATTTCTATTGTTCCGAAATAATTATCTTGGCCAGCGCCAATGTAGTGAACAAAAAGAAGGGAGACGATGGCCTTGTTCCTTCGACACCGCCTCCAAAGGCCCACTCACTCTTTCCTTCCATTCTCACGTTCTTTCTTCGTAACGATCTCTCTAACGCACCATGTTCGCCGTCATTCTTGCGACCTTGATCTTCTTGACCATCACAACTCGTATGTTATGTTGCGTCCTTTTTCATCCGCATGCTTTGTAACTAATCGAAATATCAGTTGCTCAGCAATCTCCAACTGTTTTATGCATTCCTGGGCAATGTTTGCAGGGTTTTTCTAATACTACCAGTACGTGTACTTGACTTTAACTGGTGAACATAGCTGACGTGACGACACTCAAGTTGGTGCTACATTATCAGCACCTGGCATTTCCGCCGACATTCTTCTACTACCAAGCCAATATGCTTCAGATACAAGTCCGGAACTCTTACACACTGCCTTAACCTCTCCTTTCGCTTCATTCTCACCCTCACCAGGATTTAACGGTTCACTGAAAAGCCTTCCTCTGGATCTCGCACTCAACCCTGGACTTGCAATATTTTCCGATGTTTTATACTCGGGACAGTCTGGATTTTCAGCTCTGCCCACCAATCCCATCGTAAACTCCTCTACACCGTTGGCAGCAAAGTCACTCAGTCTCTCATCGAATATCTGGATTGCGATGACGACAGTATCCTCCGACGAACGCGTTGTCTTATGGGACTCTGTTCCTGACATTAACCAATTGCCCTTGGGTCGCCCTATCTCATTATCTCTCGTCGACATCCAGTCAACAGCATGTTCACCTCCATGCGCTGCACCCGGTATCTGCTCGGCGTCTGGCACATGCAAGTGTGCCTCTGGTTTCACGGGTTCTTCCTGCGAGACGTGTGCATCGGGTTTCTTCGGACCAAAGTGTCAACCTTGTCCTGCCAATTGCACTTCTTGTGATGAGGGCATAACCGGCACGGGACGATGTTTACAACCCATCGTGGCCAACGCACCTTCAACGTGCAATTGTCTGAATGGTGTTTGCGGCACTAATGGGTCGTGCACCTGCAATGCTGGCTTCACGAAGGCCGACAACGGAACTGCGTGTGCAAAGTGTTCACCAGGATTCTTTCTGACCTCCACGGGTGATTGTAAAGGTATGTTCTCTCTTCAACTGTCATGGTATAAAAGTCACTCATGCAATCCAGCTTGCCAGCTCGGATGCACTGTGTGCCAAGACGGAACAGGCGTCTGTACTACGTGCAAGTCGGGATTCAGCCAGAATTCGAACGATCGTACCAAGTGTGATCCACCGCAATCCGTCATCTCAGGTGGTACAGTCTGCCCCGATGGAAGCTTCAGCACTGGATCAGCTTGTAAACACTGCGCGTCATCCTGTGAGACCTGTACTGGAGGAACTTCGAATGACTGCATTGTTTGCGCCTCTGGACTGTATAGTCTCAATGGGGCGTGTGTTTCTGCGGATTCAAATGGGATTTGTTCGGGGACCAACATGATTGCGGACAACAACAAGAAGGAATGCGACGGTGCGTCATGGTGCACCTTTGGGTGGCAACTTTATTAAACACCATTCAAATAGCCTGTGATGCCAAGTGCACCTCATGCAAAATTCCTAATTTCTCGACTGTTTCAACTGTGAACCTTGCACAATGCACTGGATGTTTGCCTGGCTTCTTCTTATCTAACGGAAGCTGCGTTGAAGCTTGCCCATCTGGGACATTCGTGTCGCCTCAAGATAATCTTACTTGTATTTGTACGCCATTCTTTCACAGATTATCGTGGGATTACTCATCCTCGTCTTAGCATGCGATCCATCTTGTGGAGCATGTACAGGCTCTGCGACATTTTGCCTTACCTGCGCTTCAAACCAACAGGCTTTTAATGGAAAATGTGTCTCGACTTGCCCTTTCAACACCTTCTCCTCATCTCGCTCGTGCTTGACCTGTCATCCTGATTGTACAAGTTGCTCTGGGGGCTCATTCAATCAGTGCTCAAGCTGTCCCTCTGACCGACCCGTCCTAGTCAACGGACGTTGCCTTCCGACCTGTAGCAAATCGCAATACTTCAATACCACCACCTCGTCCTGTCAAGCATGCGATTCCAGCTGCTCAAGCTGTTCAGGTGCTGGCACCGACAGCTGTCTAGCATGCTCAAGTTTTAACGAAGTCCTCCGCGGCGGCTCTTGCGTCACAGCTAATTGCCAACAAAACTCGACTGTCGTCCCTGGTCTCGGTGTCTGTCTCTCCCAACTCGTTATTGTTCCGCAGCCCTCGGGGACCAGCATTGACGCTCCCTTGCCCACGATCACCGGTATCAACACACCCACTCTTCGCCCAACGAAGAGGTCCCTAGAGTGGTGGCAGATTCTTCTTATGGCCCTTGGTTGCGCATTTATTTTCCTCGTGTTTATCTGGTGCTGCAGACGTCGTTCACGCAAACAGCGTGCAAAGAAGACCGCGATGTTCGCGAGCCAACCTGGGTTCCAGCATATGGCCAAGAGCGGATGGCGCTGGCAGTTTATACGGTTCGGCGAAAAGTTGTTTGGACACAGGCGGAGCAGGAAAGCAGATTTGATCATTCCTCATGATCTGCAGGAGACTGAGGCGGTCAAGTTGAGGAATATTCTCAGGGCGGAGGAGGCGAGGGTGGAGCCTGAGGAGGACTTGGTACAGCTCATTGCAGAGTACAACTACTCAGATCCGAAGGGTCCCAGCCAGTACTATCACCAACATCATACGTATAACGACAGGCTTGCGCCAGGGGACCGGGGGTCGATTAGTGATGCTAGTCAGCTTTCAGCACCGTCTATCTATTCGCAGGTGACGGGTATACGGAATCGGACACCGGAGCCGCGACAGCCACTTAGGAAGAAGGATTTAACGTCGAGATTCTCGACGAATACATTGAGCTCAGACGAGGAGCGCCTGAGGATGACGAATGATCGGACCCAGAAACCCAAGAATCCATTCTGGAAATGAGGCTTGGTTGAGGACGGACTTGATATTAACTTGTGTTGCCTTCTTAATTGTGTAGATATCGTCTAGAGCATTTTTGTGTACTATACTTAGTCAATTGTAGTACATAGTATCGAGTATGTCATGATAATGATAAGATAAGGAATCCGAAGATCGGAAGTACCGGTACCCTTTCCTATCAATTATAGGGAGTCAGATCTCAGTTTCTGGTGAAGTCCTGTGTACATAGCACCGCTCGAAAAGGAGCTGGACATGTAAAGAATAAGCGCTAAGCGCTAATTAAGCGAACAAGCGCCACGGCCACGTGTTTCAGATCTCACTGACAAGATCGTGGCTATGCCACTGTTTGTTACTGCTTCTCTAACGGCAAAATTTCTTCATCGAGTCCATCCATGACGAAGTATATCGTCGTTTCGGGAGGCGTCGTTAGTGGAATTGGGAAGGGCGTTATCGGTATGCTTACTGTCTTAAATTGTATCAATGTTTTATCCAAAATGTTAATATTCTTTATAAGCCTCGTCCACGGGTCTGCTCTTGAAGACCACTGGATTGAAGGTCACCGCTATCAAGATTGATCCATATATGAACATAGATGCTGGTACTATGGCGCCGACTGAACATGGTGAGCTGGATGAACAACTGCGAAGAACATTTTCGTCAATAAATTTTGTCAGGTGAAGTGTATGTCTTGAATGATGGGGGAGAGGTAGACTTGGACTTGGGAAACTACGAACGTTATCTCAACGTGACTTTGTCGCGCGATAATAATATCACGACGGGAAAAATCTACAGGCACGTCATTAACAAGGAGGTCAGGAGTCAGAGTTCAAGTCTCTTTTCGCGTGTTGATTATCTTCTAGAGAGAAGGAGAATACTTAGGAAAGACGGTTCAAGTATACTTGACATTTGAGACCGTGTTATTTCGTGCTTATCTCTGTCAGATTGTACCTCATATCACCAATGCTATTCAAGATTGGATCGAGCGCGTCTCCAAAATCCCTGTTGATGAGTCGGGTGAAGAACCGGACGTCTGCATCGTCGAGGTGCAGTCAGTTCCCTCTTTTTTGTTCGAATCACTTATGTTTGCTATCTATTTCTAGCTTGGGGGCACTGTCGGCGACATCGAATCAGCTCCATTTGTGGAAGCCATGAGACAGTTCCAATTCCGCGTGGGATACGAAAACTTTGCCCTGATTCACGTGTCATTGGTTCCAGACCTTCATGGAGAGCAAAAGACGAAGCCTACACAAACGACAGTCCACTCCTTACGAGGACTCGGCCTCCTCCCCGACTTGGTACGCTATTCGTGGGTTGATCAATAACATCGTTCAGTGCTTTGTAGATTGCTTGCCGCCTCCTCGTTCCACAGCCCCTCCAATCCTCCACCAAAGCCAAGATTTCGATGTTCTGTCATGTCTCGTCTGAACAGGTGTTTGGTGTCCACGACGTGTCATCCGTCTACCACGTTCCTCTCCTTCTCAAATCGCAAGGAATCATAGAATTTCTGCGCAAACGTCTTCGACTCGATAACATTCCGATTACGAAGGAGATGGCGGCCAAGGGTGCTTCATTGGAGAAGAGATGGAAGGACTTAACATCTGGGTACGATTTTTCAAAGTTCCGAATTTCAGCCTGTTCAAGGGTTCTGCAGGCAGGAGCGCCTGTTCGAAACCGTTACTATAGCGCTTGTTGGCAAATACACCGATTTGAAGGACTCTTACATGTCTGTAACAAAATCCCTAGAGCACTCTGCATTCCGAATCCATCGAAAACTCATCATAAACGTTCGTTCTCTGATATATTTCTAGTCGGCTGGATTGACGACCCAGGTGCTCTCAACAGTGGGTAGAGTCTTCAGACCTCGAGCCTGAAACACAGGAGAGTAATCCTGCGAGGTATCACGATGCATGGCGAGCTGTTGTTGGTGCCGGGTAAGAGCCTCTTTTATTTTCCTCGCAGGAATGGTTCCTGAACTTTTGGATAGCGGTATCCTTGTTCCTGGTGGATTTGGTAATCGCGGCACAGAAGGAATGATATTGGCTATTAAATACGCCCGTGAACAGAAGATACCTTTCTTGGGCATTTGTCTCGGCTTCCAGCTCGCTGTCATAGAATGGGCACGGCATGTCCTCGAAATTCATGGTATCATCTTTCCTATCTTCTTGTGTTTCATCTTTGACGCCTCCAATTGTAGATGCGACATCGTCAGAATTTGATGCTGAAGCGAAGCATCCCCTCATTATTTTCATGCCGGAAATCTCCAAAACCCATATGGGTGGGACGATGCGTCTCGGTCTCAGGCCCACCGTGTTTGAGCAGGGCACTGAGTCTTGGTCACAAGCCAGGAAGCTCTATGGTGGGGCTGACAAAATTTGGGAACGACATAGGCACAGATACGAGGTTAACCCGAAATATGTCGATCACTTGACGAATAGCGGGTTGATCTTCTCGGGCAAGGATGAGAAGGGAGAACGTATGCAGATCCTTGAACTACGCGGTTAGTGATTTGTTCTCCCAAACTTATACTACTCATGCCAAGCGCCGTGATAGATCATCCTTACTTCCTGGGCTTGCAAGCTCATCCCGAGTTTTGTACACGCCCACTCAACCCGTCGCCCCCCTTTCTTGGCTTTGTCGCTGCGTCAGCAAGCCCTGCGACATTTGCTGAACAGATTGAGCATCAAAGACTGAACTTTCAACCGCCACATCCCGCAGACGCGATGGTGGGCGAGGCGATTTTGAGGAACGACATATCAGAAGTCCTAGTAAATGGTACAGCACGAGATCTGATCGTATCCGAGACGCCAGCATGATTCGGTATTATGAGCATAGACGAGCACGTTGATATATAGAAGACATCTTGAATTATCCAGCTGAACACTGTTGTTGTTGGTGGTGGCGGCGATTACTGGCCTACAAATTCACAGCCTCTCATGCCCAAGCTTGCGAGAGCCATACACGCGTGAAAACCTTCATTTCAGTCTTGAAACGTTTATAATAGACTCCTTGCAGAAATGTACATATGATACACGTAGTTCCCAGCTCCTTCCTCGAATTCGCTTAGGGGCCTCGCTTCGCCTTCCATGTTCCCAACCCGACGCCAAAGTTGCCAAATGCACTATTCGAATTAAGACCTGCACTAGCCGGGCCATCGTTGGGGCTAACAACCGACAAGTTCGTGCCACCACCGACAGATCCAGAGCGACTGTGTATAGAATTTGCACTTAGCACTCCGCTTCCCGGTTGGAAAGTAGAGCGGAATGAGGAAGTAGGCATTGCTTGGATAGAAAGGAACTTGTTAGGAAGGGGTCTATCGTCGGTGTTGTACTATCACACGCATTTTAAGCAACCACAGTAAAGTTTAATATACAGACACGACGAACCTGGAACTCAAGACCAATACCGTCTTCCTGAGATACGTCAAGAAGCGTGACGAGTCTCTTCCCAATCGCGTTCAATTTCTCTACATCATCCTTGCTGCGCGTCCACACCTGGATCCGATCCACCTTGCTCCTCAAACTAACAACGGCACCACAAATCTCATCACCATCTTCAAGCTCCTCGCCGACAAGGGCCATCGTCAGCCAGCTCCAGCACCGATCAAGCAGCGTCGGGTTGTTCTTCATTGTAAGCACCCACTTGCCACCATTCGCGTTCGCCTCATCTTCCCACATCGGCTTGATTCCGGACTTGAAGAGGTGGTAGTTCGAGTTGCGCTCGAGTTTGGACGGCGGTTTGAGCCAGTTGAAGTACCGGCAGAATGATTCGACTGTGACAAACTCCCCAACAACAGTCAGGCCAGCCTCATACTCGTTGGATTCTGGAGGATGGTTGACATTTGCGTCCGGGACCGTCGCGGTCGCCGGTGTGTAAGGATACTTGGATTTGGTATCGTGGTATATGGTCCTATTAGTATTCTTAAGACCAGTGATGTCCGCCAATGCAGCTGGCGAAGGTACGCACCATGGATATTGTAACGGATGCTCACGCGGTTTGATAGGAACACCTGGGGTCTTGGGATCCTCGATCATCTCGGGTTCAGGAGGCTTTGCCGTTCCATCGATACTGAGCTGTCTGGTCTTGGCGAGACGCGCAGTAATGGCATCGAGACTGGGTATATTCTTATACCCGACCTTAACTTTTCGCTTTTCTACGACTGGAGGCTGCTCCTGATTCAGCTCTTTTACTTTCTCTGTCGTCAAAGGATCGCCCCCCGTTTCACTACCATCTGTCTCAGATGGGGGCGAGGTTGAGAGTGCCGAAGGTGAAGTTGAACGCGTCGCAGGTGCATTGACGGCAGTAGAGTCATTCGTCGATGCTAGCGACACTGTCGATCCTGATCCGCCACGTAAAGCCGCAAAAGCAGCGAGACGTGGCCGTGGCGCCGATGGAGGGGGATTGTTAGGTGGGTTTGACGATGCATTGAGGTTGATACGAGCAGCTAGCTGGTTAAGAGAAGGAAGGCGGCCAGCACCAAGAGGTTTTGAAGAAAGTTCGATAGTTTGACCCTCGTCGCTCATCGTGGTCAGTGGAAGAGAGCTTCGCCTTGTTGGGAACTTGAAACAAACAACACCGCCATCTGCTATCCCATCATCTGAGATCGCACACGATTCAGGTCTATCTTATTGTCTGCCGACTCTTCATATTTTAGTATACTACATTTGAGTACTACGATGCAACAGAGTAGATCAACGATGATCAGTTGCGCATACATAATGTTCATAAAGTATGGACGAGATATCGATGGAGAACTAGATCTTATCAAGACTCGTTGCACAGATGATTTGATCCCATCAATGTCTTACATTCCCTCCGACGTACTCAAACCACACTCCAGAAGAGCATATTCCACCAATGAATCCTTGCTACCCATTTGAGCTGCTGTACATGAATGTGATACACATTGCTTGGCTGGAACTGCATGGCCAGTTATCATTCATTGCCAGGCAACATCAACAAACAAGCTGCAAAGAAGGCTTTGGATGCAGATGGACTTGAGCCTATGATTCAAGTTCTACATTAGCTTGGGCCATTACTATTCATTAAAAGCCAAGGTCTTACTCTGGACAAAGTTACAACTGATCTTAGATTTCTCATCAGGACTCACAATTTGTTCCATCTCCCGAGTCCCATATCAAGAAACTTAAAGGATTGGCTAGAGTCAATGAAGATGTTGCAAGGGGACAACACCAGATATGCGGAATCTGGTTTTACTCTCAGTGAATATGCATATGTATTTAATGATAAGTCAGTTGTCTTCAAGTTTCAATGACTTAACATTATACAAATATTCAAATTATGGCAAGCTCCCCACTCTGCAAGTGAGGTACTCACATACAAACATGGTTATTAGCATAATGATGAGAATATACTATATCAGTAGAAAATTACTTGGACAAACCCTATGTTCATTTTCAAGTGCTCAAGCAGCTCGATATGTACCCAATAACTGGTATAGCTGACAACTGGTTGCAACTGGGTTCTCACCGGTTTTTTACTGGTCCATTGTAAAAAAAAAATCAAGGCAACTGCAACTGCAGCCACTCTTTTTGTTCAGTCCAGTTCAGTCTGGGTTTCTGGTCTTTCTATGAACAGGACTCACATGTTGGCCACTGAGGTAAAATTGCAAGAAAAAACAATCTCGCTTCCATAGATGAATACCCGCAGCCTCCTCTCTACGTACCTAAGAAGTACCAACCATTTCAAGGTATTTTCTGGTCAAAGGATGCTCAATCAAAAAGAGAAAAGGCCAAATTTCATGTACAGCACATGACCAAGGGAAATATGCTAGAATGACTAGACTAGTGAGTGAAATATAACATTGTCAATACATTTCAGTCATGGGTCCAACGTCGGATTTGATCGTTGCGACTGCAAGACGTTCTCGAACCTCCACAATGCAAGGCCTGCACTCAAAGACAACACTCCGGGTAACTAGAACACCCTGCAAGGACAGTGTCTCGAAGTCCAGGCTGAGTACACGAGCGCAAGTGGTCGGTGCATGATCATGTGGAGACATTGACAAGGTCAGATTGGCAGGACATGATTTCGTCATCGCACTCAGGATATCGATATCCACCGCAGGGTTTTCGCAAACCAATTGTTTTCCCTGTTCAATCTCGCATCAAGAGCGCAACCGGGTCAGATATGCATTCAAGAACCATAGTTTAGACGTCTGAGGTTACACTCGAGATACTTGTAGACGAGCCGCCGGATGCTACTGGAGAGTCAAGCCAATCCAAATTAGTCCATTGCTTCTTCACATAAACCAAGTCTACCTTTCTCCACATGAGAAACAAAGCTAAGCTGAAAGTGGACAGCAATTTGGCCGCATAAGAATGTTGTTGGATGGCGCAGGGTAACTCCCACGATTTCTCGTCAAAGACATCAGTTACAGCATCACTTGAGATGATTAAGTTCTAAATTTTGATACATTTATGGAAGGCCATTCAACAAGATATAACAGACGCGAGGATAGAGAGACCACGAGTGGTATTACATGAAAGATCAAAGACTCAATCGGCCAGAGCAGTGGGTCAAACTCGAGATCACGAAGTGCAAGAGAGAAATCTGCTCGAAACAGCGTGTGAAAGCTAGTGGCTGACTGCGACCGGAGAACACTCAGCCTCTAAATTTAATCCCAAGCAGTGGGCAGTTGGTTCCCGAGGACTTCATCGAGAAAAGCGAGGGAAGATTTAAGCGAAAAGTCAGGCATGATCCATGGAGCCGTCCACGAAAGCCAGGTTAAGAGCAATGAACACAAGATTTAATTGACTTTACTCACAGCAATAATTAATTGGTAATGATGCGTCGCCGCTTATAATAGATTGATAATAGATTTATCTTTCCCTGTTTGTGTGAAATGCGCAGCATCTCAAAAACCAGCCAAGTAAAATATTGGCAGATAAAACCCAGGCTCTTCAACCCTGATGGGGATACGGTATCCCGTGCCCCTTCCGTTCCCTCGAACACGGCCGCGGCGAGGACCTCCGTGGTCAAGGCGCTCACCGAGCTGTCAGATGATATCTTTTAGAACGGAGCATGACTGTCGACATAATCTCCTAGCTCTAGGGCGGGTTATGATGTGTCGCGATTCAGTATGTGTAAAGAAACCACCGACTAGGAACAGTTTGTATGAAAAAGGGATGCATTTAGAACAAGCCAGTCTCAATGGTGATGAGATCCCCCGGAATGGATGATGTACTTTGGGTTTAACACGGAGAATTCGAAGAGGCATCCGTGAGATGACGTTGGAGTGAGAACAGCAATGGACAGGAGACCAAACTTTGCTTCGAAACAGATCGACAAGAATGAGAAACAGATGGCCGTTTCGGCGATCGAACATGAGCACCGCGTGAGCGATCTCTCCGGGGGCTTAATGCTGGCCTGACGGCAGAGAGTGCGCGGGCCAATCGGGAATGTGATTGAATGTCATTTGCTCTTGTTATCGTGTTCGGCATCACAGATGCCGAGAATCTGGTTTGGAAAGCTTGACCATTAACTGGCCAGCAAACAACCCAGCTACCCCAGCACTGCGTCAGCCATGGGCAGAAGGAAGATCGAAATCCAGCCCATAACAGTGAGTTCTCTCTTTTCCATCTCCAGCGGTCCCCATGCCCTACGATATCGTCGTCCTTTGAACGACCTCCCCCAAATATACACTCTTTCATCCATTTAAAGCCTGGTTCTGACCTGCATATAATGTACTTAGCATGAACGCAATCGCTCTGTAACCTTTTTGAAGGTCCGTCTCGTCTGTTCATCTATGAAGTTTTTGGCTATTTTTGACTTCAATGTCTTGGCACTGGCCGTTTATAATTATCATTCTACCTCCAAAGCGCAAGAATGGTCTCTTCAAAAAGGCCTATGAGCTCGGTGTTCTGTGTTCTGTAGATGTTGCAGTTATTGTCTTTGGTACGCCACTCACTCTTCCCCGTTTCCCTGCTTCACTTGCCAATTTATACTGACCACTGACCAACCTGTTCTATTTTTATCCTCACAGAGGAACGACCTGGCCATCACCTCAAGCTTTACCAGTATGGTTCTTCTGACATACACGACATTATACAACGACACATACATGTGAGTATCACCACTTTACCTGTATTCTTTCGCCGATAGATCGTCCATCCCCAGCATGATGGAGAAACAGACACTCGTGGCCCCACCGATTTCGTTGGCAACACATCAAATGCGAAAGATGATGGCGGGGAGGGCGACGAAGACGAAGTGGACGATGAACTTGACGACGTCGTTCTTCCGTCTATACGAGGTTCCAAGCGCCGATCCGATGGGCAACCCAAGCAGGTGGATGCTAGCCCTGATGTGAGCCTGATTTCTTTCAAAAAGTATTATTGACGATAGGATCGCTTTACCAGATTGACTATGTCCCGCCTAGAATCTCTCATCAACAACAATCCGCACGACTTATACCGCCCTCCATGACGACATCACATCATCAGCATCCCGTCTCAAGCGACCGGCTAAGCGTGCCCATACACCCCCAGAACAAAAAGCCACGTCTCGGTATCCCACCCAGAGGAAACATACGCCCTCGCTCAGCCGACGACGACTCAATGCCAAGTGCTATCAGCCCCGCTAGTAGCGGTGGCAGCGTCAGATACCCCGACTTCGGTAATTACAACCTGACCCATCCACACAATTCCCCAACCACCGGGCACGATCGTCAGCGTGACCCACAATACACCCCATTCTTGTCCTCCGCCCCAGCCGGTGCAAACTACAGTCAGGGTGGCAATACGCCTCCCCCACCGAATTTCATACCACTTCAGTCTCAGGCCGATTTCGCGGCCTCGGCTGCACGTGCGCGTAGTGCAAGTGGTGATAGCGGCGGGGGGATTATGCATACACGGAACATTTATGGAGCAAGCGCGTACGGTGGCGACAGAGGACCAATACCTGGTGGCGGACCCGGGAGCGGAGGAACTAGTGGGGATCTTTTTGCCGCATTTATCGATGTACAGCAGCAGGCACGGCTGGGTATATCCCGCAGAAGCTCGCTGCCTATCCCAGACGTAAGTGGACGTGGTAGTGGAAGTGGAGGATCGCTTTTTGGGCTCGATTGGCCGATCCACATGTCATCATCAAGGACGAGGCAAGGAGGAGATAGTGGGGGATCCAAGTCAGGTTCGCATAGTAGTGCAGAGAGAGACTTGGGACGTGATATGGAAACGTCGTCGGGATCAGGCGGGAGTGGGAGTAAGAGTGGAAATGGCAATAACAGTGGACCTGGAGGTGGCACAGATTGGTTGGACTTCTTGTCTGGAACAACGACCGCGAGCGGAGCAACGGGGTAAATGGCTGAGCCGAAGCAGAACTTAACTGTTTGACCTATACACCTTCAATCTAGTGTCGTGGCATACTCTTTGCAACCCGCGCTGACAGTGCCATTGTGATCAGTAAGGTATTGCTGCGAGACGGTGTTACATGAGCTCGGAGTCCAATAAAAGAAATTAAACGCCGTACGGTCCGTTACTCGAGCGTTATGGCCCTTGACCACAATTGAATTGTCTCAAACCGGAGCCTCGATAATTATCGCTGCAAATCATTCGGTGAAAGTGAGAACTTAATGATGGCTGTTGATGGCAGTGAAGATAGTGCTTGAAGCGGTTGATGTCAAGATATATGAATTAATTGATCACAAATTTCAGACCACGCAAAGGTGAACTCTTCAACTTACACCGATTACACTTTGAAGATTTCCCATGTCATCACTTGTTTTCTCCTGATTCTTCGATCGAACCCCGAAGTCAGTTTCGTTCTATTGTCACAAGTCATCGTTTTCGTAGTCTTTCCATTTGGAACAATAAGTTGACGGGAATTCTTGATGAGAGTTCCAAGCCATCCAGATTAGTTTGTTCTAAAACAGGGCTTTTTCAAAGCATCGAGGCACAGCCCCATCAAGCGTGGGATGGCCAGATATCTGATACGGTGTTTTACGACTGCTGATGGGGAAGTCCGAGTCTGACCTAGATTCAGAAACGATATCTGTTTCAGTATTCTGATGCAACCTGGGTAATGCAAATACTTATCAGTTGAAAGTGCATACTACTAGTAACGTACTTGTACCCAGGGAAATTGGGTATTGGAATCCTTTACTAAGTTGTCAATCGTAGATCACCAGGAAACCATTAGTCCTATGATATGTACAGGCCAGGAGGGCTGTACAACGAAGGAGAATGGAAGAGCTTGACTCTTGGTGTTGATCTGGGGACAGTCTACAAGACCGAGAGACTTTCATGAGATGAGGGCGAGGTGTGTAACTCTGATCATTGAATGTAAACAACATGCTGCCAGAAGACAAGAGTTCTACGGGCATTTGACCTTCATTGTTCAACCTTAGACGCAGGATCGGGAATCAGCGTACTTTAAGCTCCGATTTTCTGCGACCGACTCAGCTGACTGTGGGTTCGCAATGCGACACGTTGACTAAAAACGTAATCTACTGTAGTTGCATGTACTTATCCTATGGCCTAATCGAAAACCCCTTAAAAAGACCGAGCTGGAGAGGATTTCAAACCTAGGTTGTTGATCTGGTGGCTGGTGAGATGGTAGAACCCGGGCCATCACCGGTGCATCACCCTCCATCAAACCGGGGTAACGTCTCGATCGATTCGACTTCGACCAGCTTGCTTATAACTTCCTTCGTCTTGAACCATGGCTAGTTGTTTGTGTTCCACCTCCTCGTATTTACCCCGGTATTTGTGTGCGTATATCTGGTTTTCCTCCGGGAGCCTATCCCATTCCTTCAAGGTTGCTTCCGCGATTGTATAGGAAATCGACGGCGAGGTGGATGTCTGGCCACTCCTCCCTGGGTGGATGCGTGTTATAACGTGGTTCTTTGAGGTCCTTTTCTGTCTCGACTCCCAGATTCGGGTTTTCGGGAACGTGTTGGGGTCTCTCTTCCATTGGGGGGTTCCCGCTGGGGGGCATCGTTCCGGTGGTTTTCGTGCGCTAGTTGGCCTGCATTTTGGGCTATTTGCCGGGTTCGCGGGCGGCTCGGCGTGTCTGGTGCAGGTGAGCTTCTTGAGAGGGCATGCTCCTGGATCGGGTGGTGGGAGAGCGGTGGGATTTCGTGGGGCTTCCCCCTGCGGCGACTCTCCAGAAGTGATCTCCATCGGTGGCGTCTGTGTCCATCGCGACATTGTCATCATCGTGTCTTGTTGAGGCTGTGGTTCGTGGTTCCTTCCCTTGGGGGGGGACGCGCGGCTGCCGTTGGTTAGTTTCTCGGGGTCTGCATTTCTACTTTGTTATGTCTTTTCATTCATGCTTTCAAAAAAAGTTTTGAAACACTATATATGGATACGATATGTAGTAAGTAAGTAGTCCAATTGCAAGGCAACATGTCTTCAAAAAGTGCGCGGATTATTTGTACAACACCATCTGTGACATATGACATGAGCAGTGTCACGGCCATCATTTTTTTTCAACAGCGAATTTGTTCTCCAGTCTTCTTCCTCCGCAAATACTTTTTCAACTGGTCGGGTGACCTGTCGTTGGTCGAGCTCGTTTATACAGCTCGTCATGGTCTCCTCTCTAGTGGTCCAGGCTTTCAAGACCTGTCTCCACAAGTCTGCAAGAACAGTTGGCTCTGTTTCGCTTCCCCACCGTTCCCTCAGAATCAGCTCAGGACCCATTGCTAGTAGGTTCATGGTCGTGTTTTCCAACGCATTCTAACTAATATACTTGGCGAACGCCCTAGCTGCTGCCAGAGGAATTCGACACGCATCTGTTGCTGTAGCGCCTGCTCAGCAAGATGAAGAATCTACCAAGGAAACGTTACCCACGTTCGATTCCCTCCAGGGGATTGTTAACCCCGGTGTTCTGAGCGCCATAAAGGACATGAAAATTTCTACCATGTCGCCTGTTCAGTCACAGGTCTTCCCCCTTCTCCCAGAATTGGCACGGCCGTATAATCCCCAAGAGCCTTCTACAGGCCCACCTCGCGATTTGCTTGTCAAGGCAAAAACGGGTACCGGCAAGACTCTCGGATTTCTTCTTCCCGCTATCGAAGCGCGATTCAAGGCTATTGCAGCGCGCGGTGTGCAAGCCGCTCGAGACGCTGGCAAAGAAGGTGACTCGGCATTCGAGAAACACGCTGCATCGGCTTTCGCCCGTGATACTGTTGGCACACTCGTGATTAGCCCCACTCGTGAACTAGCCACTCAAATTGCCACGGAGGCTCTGCGTTTGACAAGGAAACTCGACCGTGAGAACAGTGACTTTGGTGTTAGACTTTTTGTCGGTGGTGAGGATAAGAGGAGGCAGGTTCGGCAATTCCTTTCCATGCGCAATGATATTCTTGTTGCGACTCCTGGACGCCTTCGCGATATGCTGCAATCGGAACCAAGGATTCAAAAGGCCATCTCTCAAACCCAAGTGGTGCGTGCTTTCTCTCATCTCAAGTCAGTTACGTTCTCACACCAAACAGCTTATACTGGACGAAGCTGACACCCTTCTGGACATGGGCTTCCGTGCCGACATCGATGCGATTGAGAAAGAACTTCCTTCCACGCCCGAGAGGCAGACATTCCTCTTTTCTGCAACCGTCTCTCGAGCCATTCAGGATATTGCTAAACAGATGTTAGCACCTACTCACAAATTCATTAACTGTGTGTCAAGCGGGACATCGCCGGTGCACTCCCACGTCCCCCAATACCAAACTGTCGTGCCTGATGCCAGTAAACAAATTCCGCACTTGGTCCGACTCATTGCTCACGACCAGTTATCCAACCCCAATGCTTCCAAAATTGTCATCTTCTTCCCTACCACCAAGATGACTCAGTTATATGCCACACTCCTTCTTGAATTGAAAAAAGTTCTTCCGGCAGGTTCCAAAACTCGCATCTACGAAATCCACTCCAAGAGGACCATGGAAAGCCGTACAAGGGCTTCGAATTCTTTCCGCAACGACAGAAGTGGTGCCGCGATCCTCATCACATCGGATGTCTCTGCCCGTGGTGTGGATTACCCCGGTGTCAGTCGTGTCATTCAAGTCGGTATTCCTGGCACGACAGAGCAGTACATCCACCGTGTTGGGCGTACGGGCCGCGCTGGCACTGAAGGCCGTGGCGATCTCGTCATCCTGCCCTTTGAACAAGGTTTCCTTAGGAACCTTTCTAGCGTACCGCTCAAAACCCTCCCCACCGAACAGCTGTCCTCAGAGGTCCTTGAGCTCGCCCAAACTCACGATTGCGATCCTAAGGCTTTCTTTGCCGATGCACCCGAAGTTCAGGCGACTCCCACCAGCTCCACACGTGGCCACCAGTATGGTAGTCGAAACGAAAGACGGGACGAAACACTCTTTGCGCAGCAGGTAGAACCGCTTGTTGACGAAATTGACCGCGCCATCGACAGTCTCAAGAACCAAGTGGACCCTGAGGCAATCCATGAGACCTTCATGTCCCTCCTTGGCTCTTATATGTCTCGGCTAAGCTCGCTTGCCGCGAGCCCTAACTCAGTTGTCAAGGGCCTGCAGGAATGGACGACTGACGGCCTTGGGCTTTCGAGGGCGCCATTTGTCTCGGAGTCTTTATTAGCGCAGTTCTCCGGTGGCTTTGGAAATAAGAGATCGTCGTCTGGCATGAACCGATCCGGAAGACAAGGATTTGGATTTAGCGGTCGCAGTCATTTCCAGGGCCGGGATCAAGGATTCGGCAGTCACAGCGGCTCATACCGTAGTCGTGACGGGGAGAACTTTGGAGATCGATCACACCGTAGTCGCGACTGGGAGGGCTTTGGAAACCGCTCACACCGTGGTCGCGACTCGGAGGGCTATGGAGATCGCTCACACCGTGGTCGCGACTCGGAGGGCTATGGAGATCGCTCATACCGTGGTCGCGAAGAAAGCAGATCATTTGACCAACCCCGTCGTTTCGCTTCGAAGCCGCAAGCGTCATGGATGGGTCGAGGCAACGTAAACCGACGCAGGGACTGATCTCTCCTGAGATCTTTCCTTGAACTGAAAATGGTGGATACTCTCGCGTGATGGCGAAGCGACTACTCATCATAATCACACACACGCACATCTACTGATGACCTGATAGAATACTGTATGATCCCTCATGTATCTGCTTTGCCATACTTGAGTATTAATTAGTAGACACAACTCGCAAGATTTCAGGGTATACTATGACTCCCCTGTAGCTCGGAGTCCCCCGTGAGGACAAAAAAAAAGGTTTTGCGAGAACCAGACAGATTGAGCAGTCCAAACTTGGTACACACATTAATGTATAGTACTCAACATGCTTCCACTTTATTTTGAGCTGCGGGACAGTCTTGTCGTTGATAGTTTGGTGAAGAGTAGGTCAGTCGGATGTCACGCTTTATCACAAAGCGTGACCAATCCTAGCCAAAAATCCGTGACGTCCGACTTATGGGGGACTCCGAACTACAGGGGAGTCATAGTATCAGACTGATGGTCCAAGGTAAGGCCTTGCCTTTGGCTGCCTATTGTCGGTTATCTCCAGTACCCATGGCTAGTCTTGTTTTAAATAAGCCTTGTTTGGTGATGGGTCCCCGTCGGTTCTAGCGGATACGTTTTCCCGATCGGCTTTCATCGGCAGTAGGCCAACACTTCCTTTGCAAATCATGCTCGCTGACAAATCAATTGCATTTTGGGTCATACCGGTCAGTACCGTGGGGAGCAAGCTCCCCAATTAAGGTCACAGATACGCTCGGTTTACTGTCATAAAAATCCACTGAAGTTGGCCTCATGGATACTCTGCCATCTGAACTTCTCGATAGGGTCATCGACTATTTGGCGTGCACCAGCTCAAATACACATTTTTCGCCATTGCTGTGTTACCAGCTCCTTCGCTTGCACCATGCGCTCTGCCAGTCGCCTCACATTGACGGCTATGTTCGCTACCCCTCCTTCAAAGTTGAACATGTCCTGGACGCCCAGGCCGTCTCGGCTATCCTGTCTTTCTGCAACCACATTAAAAGGCTTGCCATCATTTGTGGGAATGTGACTTGGTCAAGTAGTCAGCCATACGAACTCTGTGGTATTTTTTATAGGTCGATTTTCTCTGTTCTCCGTGAACAAGACCTTGTCTCTTTCTGGCTTGAAAATTGTTCTTTTGCCATTGCCGATTTACAGGACATGTTCGCTTGTGCTTCCGCCCGTAGAAAATTTTTATATATCGGAGAAGTTCACGAGTCATCCATTTGACAATCGTCCTTTGAAAGAAACCTCGAATAGGACAAAACTCGAAACACTCACAATCACCATCACCATCGAGAGTTCCCTGCTTGCCGAGTGGCTATGCAATCCTCTGTGTAGCATCGACTTAAGCGATTTGTCTTACCTGAGACCTCGGAATCGAATACGCCCCAGACTAAGACAAGTACATGATCAGCCTAGTTTACAAGCTCCTGAACTTTGTTGGTAGCTCAGTAACAGGTATTTTCATCAAGAGATGTAAAGGTAGTCGGTATGCTTCCTCTGATTGTTATGAAGATTAACAAAGGAGAGCAAAGTGCACCAGCTCCTGGAATACCTTTTACTTTCAAACACAATCCTTGTCTTCGTCGCCTGGGACTGGCACTCACTCCTTACGTCATGTGGGAACCAAGGCAATGCCCGCCAATGTGGGTGGAATCGTCAATCATTCGGCTCGCGAAACCCAGCCCTATTGAAGAGCTCATGTTCGAATTAGAGATTTCTAGTTACCCACTGGAAGCTCTACGGGAGCCACTGTCGAGTATTCCGCCTCACACCGGTTGGGCTAGCATGGCATCTTGTCTAACCGAGTCCTTCCCTGCATTACGAAATGTCACAATCACAGCAAGCCTCCCCTGGAATCAATTATACGCACATCAGGCAATGGGACGGCGTGAGATCGAAGGTATGAAAATGAAATGGGCCTTTGTAGTATCCGATATATATCATCGACCGGTTCTGGGCAAGGAGATGCAAGAGGAGACCTGAGGAGACGTCGAAGGAAGAGGAATAGGCTTCAACGGAACGTCATACGTACATATTGATATTATCAAGAAAAAAGTCGCTCCTGCAGGGTCAATGAGAATTGAAGCTTAAAGGATCGTAGTCTCCGGCCGCGGTTAGCTGATTGACATGTACATATATGTATAATATATACTTATCGTTCGATTTCTAAGATATCTGATTTGGCCATGGGATAATGGATTCCTGATGCAGCTCCTTTTCGCTACTGCATCACCCTCCATGAGTTTACTGACCTTTGTTGGTCTTGTCCTCATTCTTTTTATACTTTATGTGCGGCTCAACAACAGCCGTTTGCTTCGCCTGCCAGAAAAAGCAGTCGCTCTCTCGCCTAAACGATGGACCCCAGAGTACGTTCGTAAAGCAGCTGCGCAGCTCGCGAAATCGCCTCCAATAGCCATACACACGCAACTACCCCCGAAGACCGGTCGAAGGTATATCGTAGTTGGAGGGGTGCGTCTCAGAACTCCTATGGCAGGTCTTTATCTACAATTTGACCTCTTTACGTCGGTCAGGGAGGGTTTTTGGGCGGTTGGATTGTGGCATCGCTTTTGGCGCGTGGAGAAGATCCAAATTGCATTCGTATCCTGGACATACGACCACCTGTACGCGAAGACCTCGTTGAAGCTCAAAGCAGGGGGGTGGTATTTATCCAGGTGGATGTTTCCGATAACGCTGCCGTTGAGGGTGCTTTCAATGCATCTTGGCCCCCGTCTGTTTCTTCGCCGCTTCCGGAGTTGACCGTCTTTCATACAGCAGCCAATATCCGTTTCTACGAACGATACGAGATGTTTTTATCAAGGTCTGCGAATGTCAATGTGCGCGGGACAGAGAACATTTTGAATAGTGCTCGAAACGCTGGAGCTACCATCCTCATATACACCTCTTCGGGCTCAGTCGCCGTCCATCGTTCGCGATTCTTACTCTGGCCTTGGGAAAAGGAGCCCAAGTTCTTTGTACAAGTAATCAACGACGATGAAGCAGTTCTACCTAAGCGACACGACGAATTCTTCTCTAACTATGCCGTCACAAAGTTACAAGCCGACCGCATCGTACGTGCCGCTGATCGTTCAAGCTC
This sequence comes from Termitomyces titanicus, assembly GCA_017657335.1. Taxonomy (NCBI): domain Eukaryota; kingdom Fungi; phylum Basidiomycota; class Agaricomycetes; order Agaricales; family Lyophyllaceae; genus Termitomyces; species Termitomyces titanicus. Next base: position 3,043 of record JAGGAX010000010.1, on the reverse strand, counting down.
AGGCAAGTCGACAAAACTTAGGACTGGCTGCATTCGTCCCGGGAACGGTGTCTTTGGGCCTTGCGGTGACATGCTCTGCGGGGCGTACCTCGTGCGAAAAACGAATCCAACCTGGATCGACAATGTTATGCAATCATTCTGTTATGTAGAAAACTGCGCGCTCGCACATCTATGTTACGAACAACGCCTCATAGAGCTGCAAAGTGGTAGTACAAATCCAGATATCGGCGGTCAGGCATTCGTTGTGGCTGACCCCGGACCGGTACCTACGTACGGTGATGTGTATACGACGCTGGAGACGCTCACTGAAGGAGAATGCACCTTTCCTAATCTGCCTCCGACGTTGATGTTGTTCATTGCAACCTTCGTCGAATGGTACCATGTTGTTAGACACCTGATGATCAACCTGGGAATTTCTGTCGAGAGCTTACTCCCTCCGCTCAATGGTGATATAATTAATTTGCAGCCGTCCCTCTTCGCACTCACTTCGGTACATCTGATCTTTGATGACTCCCGTGCTCGGCTACCCTCAGAGAAGGGAGGATTGGGCTACAAGGGTGTATGGACAACATTTGAAGGACTCTATAAGACTTTAGAGGAGCACAGGAATGGTGTGGGTCGATCAGGGAGGAGATCAGATCTTGCAGGTATAAGCCTTGGATTTGGCTTGGGCAAAGCGCAGAAGGCGGTTGCAGAGGTGAATGACAAGGTCATGGATGGAATTGGACTCGATCATGTCACCATCTTGAGGACAGGAAGATCCACCAAAGGAACGTAATCAATACCGCACATCTTTGACTCTGTCGTCCCAGTCATCATAAACCATCGTAACAGATATATCGTGCCACCCGAACACTCATTCGTGGACTCTGCTTCGTCTTAGTCGTTGCCTGAAGTGTGTTTTCCCTTCTCCTTTCCATTTTACAGTTACCTTTATACCAATGCGCCAAGTTTAAAATGGTTGTACCTCGTAGAAATTACTGTTATCGACTCGATACGTTCATTGGTAAGTATGATGGCAAAAAGTAATCTCACCATTTCCTTTGTGATCAATACATCATCGGGTAGATAGACACATTCAGCATATTCCCATCCTGCCAAACAAGTCTCTAACGATATCAAAGCCGATCAAGAAGCTGGAGGAATGGGATGGCGGTCAATGAATTTTTCTTCGAAAAATGACGGCTCTCTGGAGGCCTACAACTACATTCTGCAAGGCTCCGTTGCACAGCTGGATCCCTGGAAGATGTGACCCAATCCACCAAAATTAAAAGGTGGCATCAAGATGAAACTATACCATCTTACAGGGCAAGGTGAGGTGCTGGGAATATGTTAAGAGTCAGTTGTTGGCTACTAATTGCATGACACTAGTCTCCTAAAGCGGACTTTGATGATATCGATATCAATCATCCACAGGCTCGACATCACTGATATATTGATCAGTAAACCTGCCATAGTGACCTGAATAATGAGAAGACTCACCTACTGCCAATAAATATTGAGTATCTGAGTGCTTTTCACTTCTGAGATTTGAGATACTCATAACTCACTCTCTACATGCAGTATCATACACATTTAATTCATACCTTCTTACTATGTACTTCTTCTAATGTTCTAATCCTTAATCTACTGTCTAACATGCGGAATGGATTTGGAAATAGAGGAACTTTTTGATAACTCAGATTTGACTCAGATATCTGTTCTCCACTCAAGGGGTACGGACCGGAGAATTCCGAGGTACGATGTAGGGGGGGGAGGGGGGTCCATGGGTCGGTCCTTAAACCTGAAAATGTTTGACAAATAATTTGGATTCAAGAGGCTTCCTGTGGGATATTTGGCCTGGGAGCTCATATTTGGCCAAATAATCAGAATGCCATGCCATATATCTGATTATTTGGCCAAATATGAGCTCCCAGGGCCATATTTGACCAAATATACAACCTTCGGTTTTGCTGATGCTGACAGACTCGGCAACAAAAGATACTTATATTTTTAGCAAAGAATACACTTTTGAGGATAAGTATGGAGGATAAGTATGGCAACAAATTTCTAAAAGCAAAGACTGGGAAAAGTCCAGCAATATCCATGCATCCCAGGAGCTTGTTGGCAACAAAATGGATGCTGTTGAGAGAAGTCAAGAGGTTTTCTCAGCTCCTGATCTCCCATTTCTGGAATATCTCATTGATGACCCAGTAAGTCAATCCAACCAAACCAGGGAATACTTGATATTGAACAACACTCTGAGCCCATACCTCAGTCATTATGATATCTATCAACAGCCCTTTCTATATCACATAAAAATGTGGCCAGTTTGAGTGTTGTTAAGGTGTAGATGGTGGTTGACAACGTACCTTTGTACCTACTACATGATTCGTCCTAATTTCAAGAAATCTCTCCTTTTTCCTATTTTAAATTTTTTTCTGTGGCCCAAAATACCCAGCAAAGTGGGAGGTAAAGCCACTGATGTCAGCCTGTCATTGGCATTGTTTGTGTTCATCATAGTGACTTGCTTATAGAGCTTTTAATAATTATACTAAGTTGTAAGTGTATTGCTTACAACTCGAGAGTATACTTTGAAGGGTTGGGTTCTGCTTCCATGAGAGGGAACAATTGTGGCAAAGGATCGGGGGAGAGATTGAGGACGATAGACTCATTGTTTCAGATGGGGGAAATATAAAAGGAAGATAGTTACATTCAGGTAGATTTATTCTTGGAATATCATACCATGTTCCAGTTATCAACAGTTCGAGCAGTGAAGTCAGACTACGTGTCTGCTTACACTTTTTTTTTAACTGCCAACGTAGTAACTACCTTTGTTGTGCTGGACTGGTCTTATCGGTCCAGTGTGTGCCTTTTCAAAATGTGTTTGTGGTTCTTGTCTTGTCTTGGGCTAGGGATCGTGTCTTGTTCATTTGTGCCTTTCTTCTTGGGTTAGAGATCATGTCTAGAAGGGGAGTAATTGATCGGGCAAGTGGCTTATAAGTAGGAACAAACTTAGAGTTGCTTTCTTGTATCCTCTCAGAGATCTACCTTCTTTGGAGTT
>JAGGAX010000009.1:0-93297 GCA_017657335.1 Termitomyces titanicus | reverse complement strand
TATACAGTACACATAAGCCACACAAAAACAAGAGACAGCCCAAAAGGGGCATATCTCTGAAAATGATCAAAACCTTGGAAATGGCTGGAGGTGGCTGTGCACCCATTGAGAATGCTTGTTGCTGACTAAGCATCAAGCGTTCTCGATGCTCTGAAATGGACTGAGGTCAACTGGAAAGAACGGAATGGAGAAAAGGGAAATACAACAGAGAAATGGGAAAAATGGGAAAAGGGAGACATGGGCAAGGGGAAAATGGGACCTGTAGATGGAGAAAGGACAGTCCCCTGACAGAAAAGAGCAGAAGGAAGAGGGAAGGTAGAGTGGAGAGTACGATACAGAATAGAATAGAATAGAGTGAAAAGAGCAGAAGGAAGAGGGAAGGTAGAGTGTAGAGTAGGATAGAGTAGAGTAGAGTAGAGTGAGAGTAGAGAATAGAGTGAGAGTAGAGTGGAGTAGAGTGGAGAATAGAATAGAGTTTAGTGGAGAGAAGAGTGGAAGCTGAGTGTCGAGTGCTGTTCAGCGACTTGAGCCAAAAACAAGTATGTATGATAGATAAGTAAGAAGTAGGATATATGTCTCACTACACGCCCATTACCATTGAGTGATCGAAACATACACATAAAAGGAAACTCGATGGTAACAGATATGTAAAAGTCCGCCAGCCTTATCTCCCACGGGGGCGCCGGCACGCACGTAGCCCCAGCTCACACAAAGACAGAACATGTTTAAGACTCCGACCTGTTTCTAAGGCGCTATAGCCAAGTGGTTACGGCGACAGATTAGAATTGGGTTGTTGCCTGTTCATCTGTTCCTCTTTGAGGGCGCAGGTTCAAATCCTGCTGGCGTCGGGTTAATATTTTGTTCTTCTTTTTTGTGTAAGTACTTTACGCACTGACCACAGGGGAGATTTGATCTTGACCGCGTCACTAACTTTTGCGTGCCCAAGACGGTGTGATCTGGTTGTGATTCGTGTCAAGAAGATGTTGTTGACTCGATTACAGCAAAATTCATAACGATAGGCCCCCTTCGAGTTTGGCTTGTTTAGTTGGCTGATCTACATATACTGATCTATACGTTGTCTCGTGATGAAAGACAGTGAACGAACCACATTCTACATAGACTCATGAATGTATACATCCTTAGTTGCCTCCCGGCAAGCACGGCAGAAGCTGTATTATCAGCCAAACAACCAAATAAGCCAAACTCGAAGGGGCCTATCCTTATGAATTTTGCTGTAATAACTCTTTCGCGACTTCACTCGAGCAAGACATATCCACTGTTGGATTAGTGCCTGTTCTATATATTCCTTACCAATCGTCTTGTAGTCCCTGGCTCTTTTATCAAAATTTCATACCTAATGCCTACAGAAGATGACTACCTTGAAGAATACTTTCGGTTCGCGATTTGGGGCTCACGATTAAGTTAATGCACAGTGATAGTAGTGATCGCACTCAACTTGTTTTGCCACTTCCGCTGCTGTTTATGAAGAAAAATAGCCTCGACGATGGGGTTGTCATACTTGCCTCTATTACACTTCCAGGTGGTTCTGTTGTTCGACATGGCAACCTTGGAAAAGTCAAGGTTTCTTTCCATTGGCCTCCCTTTCCAAGATTTTGAGCTTTTCTCCATCAACTAGTGTTTGGTCCATGAAGTCGCCCATTTGTTAGTTTGCGCACACTTTCAAGCGCGGCAGCACCGAGAACAGCTGTATCGGGGACCGCGACATCGTTGATGATACACCCGCCGCGAGAAATGATCAAGAGGGTCTCGTGCCCTGGTGAAGCCAAAGATACTGTCCGTAAGTCTTTCGGGCTTTGTTATCCGTGAGCGAGTGCTGTTGGTAGGTAAGTACATGGATTACACGGAAGATGGTTGTTAGAATTTCGGCCAGGGTAAACGCTCCAGCGAACAGTCTATTACTTACCCAGACAGTCATACTCTAATCAGCGCTTCTCAGCATATGATTGGTTGTATGTATTCTGTTGTACAAATGAGTAGCCTTGTATCAAGTCTTGGTATCAGGAAAAATTTATGAAAGACATAAATAGGCAGGATAAATAGATGATCGATATGCAGCAAGATCTTGGACATGCATGAAGTAGTTGTGATGCTATGGAGATTGTTCAAGCTTCTGCTTTTTTGGTGGCGGAATTATAACTTCGACACAATGCGGGAGTTGTAAGGCAGATGTACTGGAATGAGGCAACAACACATCAGAATTCTCCTGCGACCGTCGGCGCTTCCCAAGACCTGAATGGGAACCATATGGTTCATCGCGCAGGTGATCATCCGAGTCAAGACTGGCGAAATCCATCTTAACATCAATATCAGCTGGCGGCTTTCCCTTCCCTTTCAAGGAAGAGCTATGCCGTGCCGTTGCTTTCTTCGTCATAGATTTAGGCGGCGGCGGCGGCGGCTTGTCTTTATCGAGGACTTTGCAAATCTCAACGTTAGCACCAGCGCCGATAAGAGAATCGAACCAGAGCTACGACATGGTGAGTCGATCTTGTATCGAGACTCGGTATTATGATCATACGCACCTTCTGGTTCTCTGAAGGGCTATCACCCGGGCCTTTGACTTCCACAAACTTACAAATTCCTGCCGTTGTATTCCACACAATCAAATCAGGCACACCGCTACTACGACCAGCGTAGTCTTCGCAAAACAGCCGACAAATGATGGCCAATGATTCCCCTCCAAGGCACTACAAAAGTATGTTAGAACATTACTACTGATGCCAAGCTAGGTATCTAACTGACCTCGACAATGTCAAGCAAATCCTCCTTTGTACAAATATCCCAACGAACACCGATACACCAAGTGTTCTTTTCTCTGTGAAGGTCGTCATGAAGCTTGATGATTTCCCCAGCCCGACCTTTCTGTTTGATCGCTTCTAACCTAGTGTCAATGAGATCCTTCCGCGCACGATAAAAAGAATCGTGTGCAATATCCAAAGGGGCAGTTTGATGCATTGTCTCAAAAGCTCCAGGCACATCAGTGAAAATGATGTCCCAAAAGAGAAGCGCGAACAGAGTAGTTAAGATTCTTGTTTCGGAGTGAAAGCTAAAAAAAAAATGAAGCGGTCAATTTAACCCAGAGTGAGCTTTGAACGGTCGCACCCTTTATAACCTAGATCTTCGTAATACTGAAGAGCTCTACATTCAACGTTGACTTGCTCGCCGTTGCGGCCACGCCATATGGACTTGCCCTTCCACCTTCGGGTCCTGAGGTTCTCGGCCTGAAAAGTGACGAGTCTCGAGAGCATCACGACAGGAAAGGGGTGAACTCACGACTGGAGATTTCTCAATGTCGGTGGATGTCTTGCCGTTGGGTGTGGTGTTGGCGACTGTAGAAGAGAAATATGTCCGAAGGCCAATCTCTTTACCTCTAATGGGACGTCCATAGGCATCTAGCTCAAGGCTTTTGTCGGACTTGATTATTCTTTCTGCGAAGAATTGAACTTCTTCGGCCTTCCTTAATTCATCACTACAAAAGCAGCGATCTTCTTCCGGTATCTTCAACTGCTTCTCAAGCCTCATCAGTCTCCGGACGAGACTGGGACGATAAACTAGACGGTGAATGAATTATGATGAGTGTGGTTGACCATGACCACGGTAAGGGATACCCACTTAGATGAGTATCCTCATCATCGAGCGCCTCCTTGATGCCTTCCATAGCCCGACGAAGTACTTCTAAATCCTTCTTCTTTACCTCTGGATCTGGATTACGGCACAAATAGTTAATATACAAAAGCGCCCGCCTGTCATACCAGGTCGCGCGTTTGCCTTGGCGCCAAAAGGTTTGTTGCAGCAGGGCTTCCACGACGGCGTTCTCCTCTGTATGAAGCTTCAACGTCGCGAGCGCTCGCATGGCATGGCTGAAGATCCGGGTGTAGACGAAGCCTAACGAGACGAATCAATTACAGAAAGACACACAGAAAGACACATGAGATGGCTATCATCCTACCCGGCTCAAACCGTTCAAGCCCTGGTGCCCTCTCTTTGGCACCCTGCGCCTGTTTTTTTGCAATACACTCCTTCCACTTTCGAAATGCATGGTGGTCGAATACTTCCTTAACTCTTCGCGCCGTCTGAACCTTCAAGGGTTCCTCAGGCTCAGGAACATTGTCTTGGTCATTCTCCTCTTTCTTGTAGAGTGCAGAACTCTCAATATCATGAGCAGTGCTCGACGGAGTCCGAAGTGGCATAGTCAAGCTTCTTCCTCTTCCAGGCGTAACAAATTTGTTCTGGTGCCCAGTAGCGGGAGCTGGAGTCTTGGTGACAGGCCGAGTGGGTGGAGAAGGTTCGAGCTCGGTCTGAATAGCAGCCTCGAGCCTTAGTGCTTCGAAATAATCCATGAACTCCTCGCGAGAAGACCAAATCATGCTATCTCTTGTGAAAGGATATTGGGGATAGGTGCGCTTTTTGAAAGAGATCAAAAGAGATGGTACAAGTAGAGATTTAGGGTATTCGGTAGATCGTTCGTATATGACGTTTAGCCGTGCAACGAGCCAGTAGAGATCGACGTTGACTCGCACACTTTTGCCTACGTGAGAGAGAAAGTCGTAGGTAAATGTGAAATACAGCGAAGAGAAAATGAGTCTTACCAAGCTTAGCGAGAGCCATCTGTAAAAGGCGCTTCTCTTGAGTTCCCGGTGTGGGTTTCGCCTCGCCCTTGAAAGGAAGTAAAGTTTGTTTGAGACCATCTCTCGACTTCATATTCCGCCCATTTTTGCCCTTATGATCGAAGCTAAGGGGTTGTTGGGTAGATGCATAAAGCAGTAGGGAATATATCATAGCATCTTTCTAAAGAAAGGAAAAAAGATGGGAAACAGGTAGACGGTTTGAAGATTACTTACATTCGTTTTTTCTGGTTTGATCTTGGTCTCCTTGATAAGGTCACGAAGTTGATCATTGCTCAGCTTCTTGAGCACTTCCTCTAATCCCATAGAAGATTCGTCTTCCAAGAAGAAACTGAAATCTGGCTCATAAGGCGGTGAATCGCCAGTCTGTAGCAGCGAATCGAGTGAAGGTTTGATATCTTGCTCCTTGATAGAAGAGGGTCCTGATTCAGTGACGGTGATACTCGGTTTAACATCTTCCTCGTCAGAATCCAAGGTGAGATCAATGACTTCCACCCCGGGAATCTCGTTGGGCCCGGGGTCGTCTTTGATTTCTGTTTTGACCTCGAGCTTATCTTCAATAGGTTGGCACAGTGACCAAATAGCAGAGATCAGACCGTCTTCGCCGACTTCTTTTTTGAACTTTTCCATTGATTTGAGGGTGTGCCATGCATTGGTTTTCCGCAAGAGAAGTCGAACAAGGCAATAACGGGCATCATCTAATTGAAGGTTATACCAATTCAGAGCAAAGGGTGGTCGACGTACATGAAAGCTTTGCGAAAGCGGCCAATATGTCGAGTTCCTTGGCTGTCAGAAGATGGGGTTCGCTTTCATAGACGGTATTCACCATTTCTAGACAGCCCACGAAGTTAAAGTCAGTGACACATTCCTCGGAGTCAAGACATACTCTCGAACGCTTCCACGTAGACCGATGGGCGGCGATATTTCCCGCTGTTCTCAGCTCGTCGTTCTGAATCCAACCGTTCAATATCGAGCATGAGGTGTTCATCCAAGCAGCCATCACTGTGTATAAGCTCATAAAAAGCTTCGGTAGATGATGTTGTTGCAGACATAATATAGAAATAAGAATACAGATAAGCTACACCATGGGTATCGTTTTCAATTGACTTGATGAGTGTTGAACGTGCGCGTGAACGTTTGAAGTTTGAACGCACGAAGTTCGCGGTGGCGTGACTCGATGACGCGATCGTAACGTGGTCACAGCCCTCGTCCACTGGCAACTTACTAGTATATAATACATCTCACTTTCATTACTCTCAATGCTAGTGCTACTCCGTAACCTTGACCCTTCTATCGTCCGCTGAGCAAGTACTTAACACCAACACCAATATCTCTTCCCGCCTCAGTCGTCGCAGCCTCTTTCAGCCGAGTCTTCGCTCCTTTTTCGACGGCCAGTTAAGTATGCCGTGGGATGCGGTGATTCGGATAGAGCACAGAGGAATGCCTGAGCTGGTATAAGAGTTCGTTCACCAGATCGGTGGCGGATGGTCTTCTTACATTGTATCCTCTTTCGTTTCGATGTGAACTGAAAACATTTACTTACCTTCGTGTGAATGCCGGCGTCGAGGTAAGCGAAAGAGTCCTAGAGTGAAGATTGAAATAATATCTAATATTTAATTCTTAGCATCTTTCAAACCATCGTGACCGCAGATCGTTCTTTCCCGGCTCAAAACACGCCATGCCATGGGGCTCAGGAACCTTTCAACTAAGCTGTTACCATGTACATACCAATTCTGCTATGTGCCTTTCTACTCTGGGTGATGGATTGAATCTAGTATTGTACCCTTCGCCCAAGAGTGTGGTTTAGTAAGTTGTTTCTTCCCTCTCAAGCGTTCTGAGAAGCCTTTAAGCCTTTGACACGTCTTTGTTAGCAGATCTGTGCCTCCGTAGTTGGCAGATGCAACCTCCTAGCCTTGGAAAGAACGAAGAAGTTTTGGTATCTAATCGATGTAGAGGGTGCATCAAATCGCAGCGCGCTCAACGAGCATTTGATGTTCATATAAATCAATGCCAAGTATTGTGTTGAAGTCCAGTCGACCGACCTCTTGTTCCCATGTTGAACTTCCTGCGCGGTCTCTTGTTACCGGGGCTTTTGGCCAGCAGTGGCTTTGCCGCTCCCTTCCTAGGGCCAATTGTTCGACTTGACAACGCTACCGTCACTGGTTTAGACTTCAATGGAGCATCAGTCTTCTTTGGTATCCCGTTCGCCAAGCCACCGTGAGTATTTCTACTACCTCGTTCGTGGACAATAGTAAGCTCATCGGGTTCATAGAATCAGAGACCTACGTTTGAGACTACCTCAACCGATCCCTCCCTACACCGCGAGTTTTTCCGCGGCGTCCCGGTTTGGATTCTCTTGCCCTCAGCAGTCGTTCAAGATTCCGGCTTTTGCTGACTTGCCGAAAGACACGATAGAGTTTGTTCACAGCGGTATTCCCCGTGATACCTTACCAGAGTCAGAGGACTGTGCGTATATTCTTCGTACAATGATTTTTCGCATGCACTTCATACGGCTTACATGCATTTCTAGGTCTCACTCTCAATGTCGCCAAACCGACGTTCGCTGCTCCAGGTGATAAACTTCCCGTAATTGTGGTAAGCATCTCAGTTGCCTCGCTGAATCCCAAGGCTAACATTAATGTGCTGAATGATAGTGGATATTCGGAGGTGACTTCTTGCTTCCCTTCCGAATGACAACCTTTCTCATCTCAGTTGGTCAGGCGGTTTTGAAGTTGGAGATACAACAATGTAAGCTCCTTCAAATCGTGTGCGGTCCTAGATTTGTTTTTACTTCGATTCATATCTAGCCCTGATGGGTCGATTATCGTTGGTCGCTCAATCGCTATCGGTGCTCCCTCAATTTTTGTGGCCATGAATTACAGGTAACGTGTCTGAGTCATTTCCGTCTTCAAAGTCAAATCGTAATGAATGCATGATGCTTGCAGGGTGTCAGGTGGATGTCCTCTACTTTTCTGTTTGTTCAGTATTATTCAACATTTACCAGGATTCGGTTTTTTAGGCGGAAGAGAGGTCAAAGAGGCGGGTGTTGGTAATCTCGGCCTCCATGACCGTAAGTTAACCTCCAAATAATCTGAAAATGTGATGCTAATGATTCTCTTCGCCTTCCGCCTCTCAGAAAGGGAAGCTTTGCGTTGGATTCAAAGATATATCCACAATTTTGGCGGCGACCCAAGTAAAGTAACTATGTAGGAGTCTCATTCCATATACTATTCAACACTGACTGAGGGTATTATCCCAGCTGGGGACAGTCTGCTGGTGCAATTTCCGTAGCTCTCCACATGGTGGTTAATAACGGTAACCACGAAAATTTATTCCGTGCCGCTTTCATGCAGTCGGGGTCCACCATACCGGTAGCCGGGATAGAGAACGGACAAGAGTATTACGATAACATTGTGAAAGACACTGGGTGCTCTACTCATGTTGATACTCTGGGATGTCTGCGCGGTGTACCGTACAACAAACTCAAGAAAGCCATCGACAAGACACCGGGCATCTTTTCTTACCAGGTTTAATTTGTTTGGTAACCTTTCTGCACACACGTTTCCTAAGTATCCTTTCTCAGTCCCTGAAACTTGCGTTTATGCCTCGTCCGGACGGTGTATTCTTGACCGACAACCCACACAAGTTGGTATTGGAGGGAAAAGTCGCCAAAGTTCCATTCATTACAGGTATATCCTTAATTTTCTCTTTGACTCATTGCTGCAAAGTTCGCACAGGAAATTGTGACGACGAGGGTACTGTTTTCGCTTTCTCGACGTTGAACATCACGTATGTAAGGTCATACCCCCTCATCTTGTGCTTCACCTAAATTCGAATTGGACACATCAGGACGAGCGCCCATTTCAAGCAGTATTTGAAAGAAGTATTCTTGCCCCCTGGGGTCCCCGAGAGTGACCTCGACGGAATACTGCAACAATACCCTGACGACCCCACCAAGGGTTCTCCCTTCGGCACCGGTTGTGATAATGCTCTCACACCACAGTTCAAACGCATCGCCGCCTTTTTGGGTGACGGGGTGTTCCAAGCCCCTCGTCGGTTTTTTCTCCGCCACCTGTATGATAAACAGGATACCTGGTCATATCGTAAGTTCTCTTATAACAGATATCTTTGAACTAACATCCGTGTTCAGTGAGCACGCGTAAAAAAACGGTGCCTTTCCTAGGAGCAGTCAGTTTCTTCCGTTTATCCTATCTATGCTCTCGGACTTATTTACGATGATTTCGTAGGCACATGGGAGTGATTTGGACGAAACCTTCAGAGGCGGCGGACTGATACCATACCTTATCCGTTTTGCGGCTAATCTTGATCCGAATCCCGCTAAAGGCCTTCAGTGGCCAAAATACGACCTCAAAACACGACAACTCCTTACATTCAACGACGGTCTCATCGACAACCAGACAATCACTGTGGATAATTACAGGGAGGATCCTATCGAGTTTTTGACGAACGTCACTCTAAGGCATCCAGTTTGAATTTTTATATCGAATTGAAAGTTTTGTTGTTTGTTCTTATATAATTAACTGCTATCATTCCTTTGTATGAATTCTATTTCCTGCTTCTTACTTCCTAGAGAACTTCATTTTCATACATATCCGTAGACATCTCGCCTCGGGTCGTGAGGTTCCCCGCCTGAAAAGTGGTGAGTCTCAAAAGCATAGCGACGACTTCAAAGGGCTGGTCTCACAGTCGGGTGTTTTTCGATGTCAATAGATGTTTGCCGCTGGGTGTAGTGTTGGCGACTTCAGGAAAGAAATAGGTTCGAAGATCATTCTCGATACCCAATGGGACGTCCCATAGAGGTGTCCAGCTCAAAACTACTGTCGGACTTCGTTTAAAACCTTGCGAATTTAAAAGCTGGCCAATATTGAGTTCCTTGGGTGTCAGAAGATCTAATTTGCTTCCATAGACGTCCGCCGGATTTCTAATCAATTTCTAATTATTTGAAAGTTAATGTCAGAAAAACATGGTGTTCTCAGTCTTCAGCTGCAATTGTTTGATATCAAGCGCGACTTCAATGAGAGGTTGGTGGGCTGGGCACTAGTCACCTGGCTACGAGAAAAATAATGCCCGGGATTCATCGAGCTTCATCATCAGTCTCATAGCATAACTACATATGCATGGGAACAGCGTTTTGATTCAATCTGGGGTTGGCGCGGCGCGCTGATCCCTGGCTTTCCACGTGACAAACACAACGCGTATGAAAATAGATCATGTGAGTTTTGCAGGTTTACCCCATGTCTATTGACCTGGAATGGGGCAAGTTGGACTCTTGTCTCTCTTCGTATCTCGTCGACGTTCTAAACCGACAACTCACGAATGCTGAACGACCCTCGTTCATCGGTCCGGTTGAAGTTACTTCCCTAGATTTTGGTTCCACAGCACCTGATGTGGAACTGGTCGATCTGCGTGATATCTACCGGGATTTCCTCGAGGACGACGACGAAGATCTGGACAGAGGGCCTGTAAAGGTCACAGAAGGTGCAGACGATGAAGAAGGCTTTGAGTGGGTCCACAGAAGAGTCGGGACGCGAGAAGAGGGACTTGCGTATCAACATCTTCCACCTCATGTGCGGTACGGATCCTATGGCTCCGCGAGTATGTATGCTTTCGCAGCTTCGGTCGCGACTGCTGCAGATCCCTGGAGTGCTGGTATGAGTGTACCGAACCTTGGGGACCATAGAATGTCATGGCCTAATGGGCCCATACATCGTAGCCCATCTCCAGCTACTCCCTTTCGGGCTCGATCAGTAAACGAAGAACATTCAAATCCACCTCATTCCTCGTTTGATACTAGTTTAGACGTGAAAACCTCAGCAGAACCAGAGCCGCCACCCCAAGCTCAGCATCCGAATCTTCAAGTGCACCTCCACGTGAATTGGCACTCGGACCTCCGTATCACCCTCACAACCTCACTATTGATCAATTATCCATCCCCGATGTTTATGTCACTCCCCATTAAGCTTTCTATTACCGGTCTCGTCTTCAACGGCGAACTTGCGGTAGCATACGAGGGTGAACGGCGTCGCGTGCACATCTGTATTCTCGACGACCTTGATCCTTACGGCCCGGCAGGTACACGTCCAAAACGCGATTCCGTCAGCAGTACCCCACCTGATCTTGACGACGACTCTCCCGCCGCGTCCATTCGCCCGTCAAAGCCGCTTCCCGTTGGTCAGAGGCTCCTGCCTTCTATCTACATTGAGAGCGAGATTGGTCAGACGGATAAACATGTGCTCAAAAATGTAACGCGCGTGGAACGATTCATCCAAGATGTTATTCGCAAAACCATAGAGGAAGAGCTTGTTTTCCCAAACTTCCACACTCTGGTCGTGGGTGGTCAGAATGCATGACAAATCTTGTTGTAGCTCCACTCGCACCGAGCCCCTGATCACCTTTTATAGAACAGCGGTTCCGTGAATCTCACACGGCTGCAATCTTGCGTTCTCCTCCGTTGAAGCCTGACCTATCTCTTCCCATCCAAGGGGGAGCAACCATCATAGATAATGTGGGAAAGAGACGATGTGCTGAAAGCACATATGCATCCTTCGCATATTTGGCCTTAGTCCGCCTTCGTCGACCTACATTTTATGGTTCGTCAACGATGGGGCCCTGCAATCCTCTCTTACCTGTATACCCGATTTGAGCGAGTCAGGGCGTCGCATCAAGTCTACCAAGGGTAAACTAAACCAACTATAGCTGATTAATTAATTGGTCCAGTATACATACAAGCAACAATACAACCAAGAATTTATAAATCTACAACAGAGACTTGCTCATATATGGGCCATCTAACTCATATCCTAACTTCCTATAATAGTCGCGTGTGCCAACACCTAAAAATATCGGAGATAGCGCAGAATGCGAAGGCTTATCAATGACCAGCTTCCGGAGAGCGGGAGCTATCTCACCTGAGATAACCGCAAGTTTAATACTGCCATGCTCCTCCCTCGCTATCCGTTCCGCTTCCTCCATAAGCAACGTGCCGAAGCCCTGCAAGGCCCAATAATATTAGCCTCTTGATCATCTCTCACCACGAGAAGTGAAAATCGTACTTGATGTTGGAACTTGGTTGGATCTCTCGCATGCACGGGGACAGCAGTACCATACACATGCAGTTCCCGCACGATACTGCACCCGCCCTCATCGCCCTCCTTCCTCAGAAGCTCCGGCCGGAATGTCCCTTCCTCGGAGCATTTTCTCAGGCGAAGTAACCCAACCAAGATATCACGTTCAGGGTCCTCATAGGATAAGAACGTCTCCCAACCTCCGTTTGCGGTGTAGTCACGTCGAAGAAGCTCTACAGATTCCGGTCGCACTTTGTGGTGGATCTCGTGTATCTATAAAAACGTGAGCATGGACAGATTCTGTTGTTGGAGTCAACTTTTCTCGACGCACGCCAACTTCTCGGAACCTGACGTCCCGGCATTCTGCTCCAAAATCTTTCATACGATTAAGGGCTAGTTCGCGCAAATTCCCTGAATTTTCACACCCGCTCGAAACAAGTGGCAATGGAATATCTCTGAAACCCCGATCCATCAGTTCATAATGAGAATATAGATGATGAACTGAAAATACCTTTGCACGCGATACACGCGCGTCCAAGGCGGTACCAAGGCCAGTATCCGCGCAACAACGTCGACAAGGACATTGGGTGTATAATTTTTGTATCTTCCCGTCCGCCATAGTTCGTACAGCCCAGTCCCACGGATGACCAAGGTTGGATATATTTTCAGCCCGTCACTCCTGAACGCAGGATTTTCAAAGTATTCTTTAAACTGTTCGAGATCACGCTCTACGCCAACGTTGGGAAGATCAGGCATCATGTGAGCAACGACCTTGAAACCAGCATCTTTGGCCAGGTGGAACGACTCTGAAACAGCGCGGACGGTGTGCCCACGATTTGTGTCACGTGCCACATCTTCGTAGACGGACTGGACACCGATTTCCAGCCGCGTGCAACCGTAACGAAGCATCTGGCTAAAGTCGATGGTCACTGTTAGACGATACAGGTTGTACAACGATTGATTTACCTCAGATGAGGGCGGAGACAGTAATCTGGTCGTGTCTCGATTGTGATTCCGATGGCTTTCGACTTGCTTCGCTCAGAATACCTGTTGGTCAATGAGATTTCATCGAAAAGTCCTCAGCAGCCGGACCTACCGTACAGCTTCGTCGACGTCAGTTCCTGTGAATCCAGAAAGAGCATTGTGTAGCTGTGCAATGAATTTGGCCCTGTAATCTTCCGGCATGCTCATGAAGGTTCCACCCATGATAATAAATTCGACCTGATAACAAGATTGTTTCTAAGATTACGTGACCAGTTGCGAAAGGTGAGCGATAAACCTTGTCTACATTGTGGCCGAGACTCTTCAGTTGTTCCACGCGTGCCCTTGTTTGCTCGTAAGGATCGTACCTAGCGCGAATGGCACGCATGCTCGTCGGTTCATAACCAGTGTAACTTTGTGTGCTATAATCAAAGTCTGAATCAGGCCCGCCAGGACAATAGCTACGTCGAATTATTGATTAAGAGTCGGCCTTGAAGAGACGATAACGATAACGCACACACAAATGTTCCCAGTCATTGCAATGTGAGGACATCGATGAGGCTTGCACATTACTGCCACGACAGCTATCTATATCGGATTGAGCAACCACCATCTAGAAGACTGCGAATGATTCACCCCACTAGCGGTCCGTATGGGACGTGCTTTGAGATTCGGCAATAACGCTTTTTTATATTCATCAGGAATGGCGCTGATGATATCGACAAGCCTCGGTTGGCCACCAAATCCGAACTTTTTGCTGATACGGGCACGGATTTCGTTAAGGGAGACCGTCCTATTCTCATCGTGCGCTTTTATCAACTCTGCTGCTATTCCTGAAGTCACGCGCAGCAATTGCTCTGCTTGAGATGGACCTTACATGATGGATAATATTTTCAGATGCCAAATTTTCCTGGATGAAGGCAATACATACCATCGACGTTGGTCCTTTGAACCATTTCTAAATCTCTGAAATCAATGAAACTCCTGAAGCTTTCTTGAACACGCTTTTCCCTAGTACAATGACCGTAAATGTGAAAAGAAACTTGGGTAGTCAAGTTCAAGCAGCCAGAGACTCAGAGTCAAATCCTGAAGTTCGGGAATCGGAATTGAAGCTGCTGATGATCGGCATTCTGGCGATTCCCGACTTCCGTGGGTCGTCAACGCGTCAACTCTCTTGGAAGTAATCAGATATTCATCACAAAAAACAGCTCGAGAAAATCTTGATTCTAAGACCACTGGTTCGAGTCTACCCCGCCAGACACTGTGATTATTATCATCTGATGGCGGCCACTGCCAGCAAACGCCCCTTGTCTCCTGCTGCCACAGAACAGAGCACCAATCCTGTCAAACGGAGAACTATGTCGGCCTATCTCAATCTTCCCGAAGTCAACGACATCGATGCAGCTTCCGGAACAGTAACTCGTACATATTTGGGACTCCAAAAGGCCGGTATCCTCGATTCGTCTGAAGCAAAACCGGGCTCGTAGAATAGTAAAATTTCTCTTGGCGATGGTATGGGGCAACATCTGTAGGAAAGACACGTCTTTGGCAACGGACAATGATGATGATCTGCCGAAACTCGGACAACTCTTGTACAACGATACTCAATATATTGAAAACCCTGGTCTGCACACAATCACGGAAAGATGCACAGTAAGCTTATCCAGCCTTGGAGGTCTTTTCGATTTGACCTCATCATCTCTTAGGCTTAGAATATCTAAAGGGCCTTCAGAACTCAGAGGCTACCGTGACACGAGCGGATATTACAACATCGCAGGGCACTGACAAACGGACACCTGATGAACAAGGTACATCTTGGGAAAAACGACCCATCCTTTGAATTGTATTTACACCTCGAAAAGTCGTGGGATCACGCCTTTATTGGGTCAGCCCATAATCTTTTACGCACGGTGATTCACTATCACGCGAACCGCGATTTCCCAGTTCCCTATGGACAATTTCTACCTGTTATCCAGTCGTCGGGGACAGGCAAATCAAGAGCAATACATGAAATGGCGGCAGAGACACTCGTCGTATTCATGAATACGAAATCTGTCCGGGATGAAGGTTAAAGCCGAGTCACATCTTGTCCTCTTCATTCTTATTCCGCATGTTCCAGGGTTCCCCGCAATGGACATAGATGTCCTCAGCTACTTCTATGACATCCGTTACTCCACGACTGCGGTGATAACTTGGCGATCTCACTGGTTCTTTGATGCGTTATGTCAAACCACGCTCAAATATCTCAGAAACATCGACCAAGAACTGGGGAGTGCCTGTCCTCTCGAGTCCACATTGCTAGCACAGAAATTTCGTTATATTATGACACATGGTCAATCCTGCAGTGCCCAAGGCGGGTTGAGGCGATCTTTTTCCAAAAAAGTCACCAAATTGGCCTCGGATTGTTTTGACGAGGTAAGTTCCTGTAGCTCTGTCTGTTCTGTTTATTACGATTTGGTCATTGTATGGATGTAGCAGGACCAACGTGTTAAATCGAATATCGCAAATATCATAGCAGCGAATAAACTCCTCTACGAGGCTCCTTTGAATTAACAGATCTTGCGATGAAAGAAGGCTATCAAGTAGTTGTGCTCGCATTTGATGAAGTTTATGGACTGTCGGACCCCATGGTCATTCAAAGGTCCAAAGAAAAAAACTGTTTTTTACTGTCTTATCACTGTTTGCATAAGATCAACCGTAATCGACGTCTCATGTCTCTCTTCCTCTCTACGACTGAACCTACGTTCTTCTCCGCCCCTTCTCCAGTTTCGGATTCGATCAACTCTGTAAGTACTTGGTCAAGCCAGGTCAATTCCGCATCGAGAACGTGGTCAAGGATGAATTCATGGTCAAGTTTGGCCGCGCGCTGTACGTCACAGAGTTATAGCCCTCTTTCAAGTTTTTCTTGATGTGATATGCAGGTTTGGAACCCGGTTTCAAGAAGGGAACCACAGCATACGCAAGTGATATTGTCAGGTTTGCAGCCTAGAAGCTTCTGAACCGGAAACACCTCTTAACAGAAGGTTTCACTGCTTCAGAGTTGCATGATGTGCTCTCTCTCCTATGAATTCGTGAGAAGGGGCGCTGACATTTCCTCATAAGCCATCCTGGCTACTCGCCTTGCTCTTCAGTTCTCCGCAACGACGCGCTACAGGTCAAAACTCACAGGCGAATCTGTCTTGGGATCAAAGACGGCAACGAGACAGCGATAACCGTCGCACCTTCGGAGCCCATTCTGGCTGAAGGTGCCATTTGTGCCATGAAGCACAGTAACAGAGCAAGGATGCCCCACGAGATTCTTTCAGGACCCTGTCTTACTAAAGGGGACAGTGGGGAGACGGTGGCTCTACTGCTGCTCACGCTGGCGCGTGATGCGGTAGTTCAGGAAAGCCACGGAAGGGACGTGGACGTAGTCGAATCTCGAGACTTTGCTCCAGGTACCCTCAGGTGAAGAAGTGGATGGTTCTGGCCAGCGATCAACCCGCGAGGATTCAACCCGTAAAGATGACGACTACCAACCTTCTGACATTTTGAACGCCACGCCATTTTCTATGCGCAAGTATGACGATGAAATGCCGCTCAAAACTTGTTTCCAAAATGCACGTCTGCACTTCAACCATTTTATCCGGGTCCATGATCGCGAAGTAATCAATCAATAATTTCTTTGGAAGGTAATCATCCGTGGGTTTGCCATACTATGTGCCAGTGTCATAATTCCTTATGTCGTCGATGCCACCAACCCCATTACGCCTGATAATGTATCGGCCATCATTATCCAAGTCAAGAATGACGGGAACTACTGCGGAAAGACGAATACATACCTCTTCAGCGCCAGCTCACCCGAACCAAGGGTTGTTGCTTTAATGCAACCACGCCCCCGCCATGAAGCTTCCAAGAAAGTCTGATCCTATGACATCTGGTGTGCCGGGGTCTCCAATGCGACCTTCCGGGTCATTTCTGAGCAGGAAAATCAGCTCTACGAAGACCTGTTAGTACTTGTTAAAGACCCCTTCCCCAATATCTACCGCGACAGTGACATCGCATAAGCAGGTTAATAAGCGACCAGGAAGAAATGGTTAGGTCCATGGACCCGTGTGCAAACGCTGAATCTTCACATTGGGGCTACATGAATACTTCTGAGTGAGAACTGGATATGCCGGGAGGATTGGCGTGACTCGAAATAGTTTTCTGGTGTCTTCAGGTTCAGACTTGTCATATACCTAGCATATGGTTCGAACCCAATGGTTATGACACAATTAGCCGTTCCACGAAAATCGAAAGGCCAACAACAGTAATATGAAGGTGTCTATTATTCGCATGGGTCGATTTTAAGGGAGACACTTATGCATATCGTATGGATCGAAGCTATTAGAATACATCTACAATGAGTTGCAGCCATCATACCTCAAGCCCTAATTACCCTCGTATATCCTGCTACGAATCGGGTATATCTACATTAACAGGAACTGTATCGGTGATAATTCCACATCCCAAACACCATTCCCCTTCAGTATCATAGATCACAGCAACCTGGCCAGGAGATATACCAGATAGGGTTTCATCAAATCGTATCGTAACTTTGTCTGTTCCAGATAAACTAGAGAGGGTTCAGCTAAGATATGCCTGACGACGTTACGCAAAGCACACGTACCTGGAAACGGAACACGTAACTGACTTCATCCTGTGCATCAGCTTTACATGAGCGCGATATCCAGTCGGCTCGTGTAGGCCGGCTGGAGGGGCATCTGCCCATATGAAAGAAAAATTATTCACAAGTATAGCGCGACACAGTAACCAGGGATTGTCTCTACCCAGAAGGTGACTACCGTCATATATATAAAGTGGTGTAGGACTCACGCGCCAGGTGCGATATAGACGGCGTTTTGTTCAACGTCTTTACGCACAACAAAGGCCTTTTGCTTCATGCCTGGTATTCGTGCTCCTTGACCAATGGTGTAATTCCATAAACCCTGGTGCGTCGCAACCGTGGAGCCTGTGGGGAGGTCTATTATGGGACCGGATTTTGGGGGAATATAAGAAGCTAAGCCGGATATGCGTTAGCTTCGAAAAGGAGTGTAGACAAGGAGATAATCGTACAGATAAAGTCACCAAATTTCCCCTTTTTGCCTACAAAACATATACCCATGCTTTCCTTCCGTTCGGCAGTGGGGAGACGGTGGTGTTTAGCCATTTCACGGACTTCCGACTTTTGAAAGTCACCGATAGGGAAGAGGGCACGGCTGAGACCTTGTTCGGATATTCCGGCTAGGAAGTATGTTTGATCTTTTGACGCGTCTGCGGCACAAAGGAGTTGAGGGCGGGATAGCTGGGAGTTCAAATGATCATCGGACCACCGTTTACGAGCATAGTGTCCTCGATATGAAATTAGGAAAGGTATACCGAGGTCATTGCAAGGTGAGGTGTACCTGTAGCAAACCATGTTTTGGATGACGAGTTGGACGAGATCGGGAGGTGCTCGAGTAAAGCCCCGTACTTGATTTCTCTATGATCGCGGAGAAGTTCAATTTGCGTGCATAAGATAGAGGATAAGACGCACCTGTTACACCATACGTCTGGATTTGGAGTGACACCATCCTCCCATTGTCGTAACGAAGGTTCAAATACCCGATTCCAATATTCTTTCGAGAGGTCAATCTTTTGTGTAGAAAAGAAAGGATCAGATCAAGCGCAAAATAAGAAGGAAGACCTCTCACCAACTGACAAGGAATATCCAGGAGGTTACATACTTTTTGCACGTCTTGCCAATCTTTCTCCCATTCACAACCCTTGTCGGTGCCAGTTTCATCTCTGGTGTCCCAGTTCCTCATGTACACGGCAGACAGATCATAATTCTAGGGATATTTTATTGTCTCAAAGGTTTCAACGTGGATCGGATAGCATACCTGGTCGGCGAGTAATTTTGCCGTCACCGACGAGTCCACTCCGCCCGACATTCCGACGACGACTGAAACAATCCTCGATCAGATTTCTACTTGACTGGGCACCATAATATACCTCTATCTCCTTTTCTTGGCCGTGTGTGTTCATGATGTGTAGAGAATGCACGTACAGATGTACGGCGAAAATATTGAGTAACTTGACAATGGCGAAGACAAATGGCCATAAATGGACGTGAGCCAAACACAACCAAGCGCGTCTCGGGCATGCGTTTATTCTCACGACCTCTTGGTTACAACCCATGCCCACCACCCCTACCCGCAAGAGCAGCATCGGTACAGCCCGTCGCGGGCCCCAGAAGGCCCATATCCCATACAGGGGTGATAATCCCGAGGTCGGCAAGAAGACTGGGATTGCTGTACGCCACGTCGAGCGCAAG
The DNA here is from genome assembly GCA_017657335.1 of Termitomyces titanicus. Taxonomy (NCBI): domain Eukaryota; kingdom Fungi; phylum Basidiomycota; class Agaricomycetes; order Agaricales; family Lyophyllaceae; genus Termitomyces; species Termitomyces titanicus. The sequence goes on along the minus strand of JAGGAX010000009.1, from coordinate 74,251 downwards.
TCGGACGGCTTTGAGCCATTCGATGAGCTCATCGAACAAGCGGACAAGCGTACACCACCCAGGTTGAAGGTATCTAAGAAGAGGAAGCAATCAATAGCTGTTTTTGAGGAGGAATTCGACCAGTATGGCGAAATGTCGATGGACATTGACAGTACGCGTCCTATCCAAACTTCGGAACTCGTGACTGATGCAGTTTCAGGCCCGAGGCAGTATTTTGCAAATTCTACACAACCAGTGACGCCCATTTCTAAGCGAAATGCGTCTTCCTCGCGTCCTGTAGCGCGCACATCGGAGATTGACTTCGACCACATACCTTCCCCACGATCCTCGCGTAAATCGACAGGCCCAGGTCCTTCCCGGCTTTCCAATTCCTATGTTGCACCCGAGGATGATTCAGACGATGATGACAATGCACCAGACCTCGGGTATGGTGATGACTATGATGACCAGCCTGAGGGTTCTGGCGAGCACGATATACCTCATGGTACGAGCTTCAGAGAAATGGACCAGGACGATGATGAGCAGCAGGACCGGCCTGATCAGGAACTAGAGGAGGATACGCCACCGCCTTCAAGGCGTGATAAGGGCAAAGGGCGTGCAACGTTGTCAGATGTCCCTGAAGAGCGGGAATCCGAGATTGAGGATGAGATAGCGCAAAGTTTGGAAGATATTGAAGGACAAGGATATTCTGACGAAGAGCCACCCGCTGCAGACGAACCGGAACCATCACCTCGGCGCGCGAAGAAAATCAGGATTGCAGAGGATCCACCCAAGCCGGCAGGTCAAAAACGATCAAAGAAGGAGAATCGCAGTGAGTGTTTAGTTGGTATAAATTCATTCATAATGTCCTGTAAAAATTGTTGTCAGTCTATCGCCAAGGAGTTCGGAAGAGTGCAAGAGAACACTACAAGCCTTTGGAGTGGTGGCGTGGCGAGAAGCCGGTATATGGACGCACCCGTGGGGCTGCCAACGGTCTTGTCCTCGTCCCTCCCATTAAGGAGATTATTCGAATACCAAAGGAAACACCTGAACCTCTCAGAAAACGAAAACGCTCGACTCGTGCCAGAAGCAAGACATCCGACGATATCCACTACAAGGTCATACCAGTGGATAACCCAGAGAAAGGATGGGACGACAACACGGAGTCGTACTGTATTGTACTTGATTATGACTCAAGGGAAGCGGTAGAGCGACGTAGGTTACGCCTGAATTCTGCTAATCCCGTACAGTACTAACCTTTTTCGCCAGGTATTGCATACACAGCGCAGAAAATCAAAATGAACGATGTCGAAAACCACGATTGGACTTTTATGAAGGCATTCGGTGACGCTGATTTCATCGCTGCTGGTGTCCTCGAGATCCCCGTTGGCAAGAGAAAGCCAACAAAACAGACAAAAGATAATACATATGTTCGTTCTGTTTTTCTGAGTTATCTCACCTCATACGCTTGCTTATTGCAGTGGCATAGATCTTCTATGTTGTCGAGGGAGCTGTCAATTTGAAGATCCATGACTCCAATCGTATTTTCACGACGGGAGCTATGTTCATGGTTCCCCGTGGTATGCCCTGCCCATTTTAGTCTCCCGTTATCATTGTTGACTCCTGTAATCTAAAAAGGAAACTCCTACTACATCGAGAACATCTGTGAACGCAACGTCAAGCTCTTCTTTACCCAAGCTCGAAAGGTGGTCGAGGACATCCCGCCCAGCTTTGCCCCAGCGAGGCGTTCGTCTATCGGTGCTACGGCGCCACATGGCCGTTCATCAAGTGCCGCTCAAGTAGAACCACGGGCAATGTCTGGAGCGCCTGTACCCAAGCGGGCGGCCTCAACAAGATAAGACCGTACGAAGCTTGACGAGGGCTTGTTGTATCTTTATTCTTGGAAAGGGACATGGTGGAGCCTATCACATTTTGCCTGGAAGAATCAACGTTATTTCTATGAAGAATTCCCAGCTGGGGGACGTCTGTGTAGAAGTCTGTATTACTACATTTCAGTCTTCTTAAGCAAGCAAGTGTGACTGTCACGTGGAAACCGGATGAGCGGCATTGGGCCCAAATTGAAACAACACTTAGTTCTTGCTCTACGTATCATGTCTTATCTCCTTCCCCATCTCCCGTCTGGCTGGCACGTCGACGAAGCGATTAAATCAGAGGAGGATCGTGCTGTCGTCATTCGTTTCGGACATGACTGGGACACTCAATGCATGACGATGGACGAGACTTTGTATGGTGTTGCTGAGAAGGTTCAGAACTTCGCGGTTATCTACCTTGTCGACATTACCGAGGTCCCTGATTTCAACAAGGTGAGTAACTGAGGCATCTATGTAGTATGTACTAACTGACAAAATTTGTGTTATGTATATCTTAGATGTACGAATTGTACGATCCATGCACAGTTATGTTTTTCTATCGGTAGGGCCCTTCTCATTTGTTGGGAATTTATAAGCTGGACCTTTCATCGATACAGAAATAAACACATTATGATTGATCTCGGAACTGGTAATAACAACAAGATGTAGGTTCAACTGAGCTGTAGCGCCGCTTTGATCAGTTCTAATGCACCGCACTTTCAGTAATTGGGCGATGGACAATAAACAAGAGGTGTGGCAGAGCGTTAGTAATTGACCGTCTCTCTGAGGTAAATTATTAGATGATTGACATCATTGAAACTGTCTATCGTGGTGCATCCAAGGGTCGTGGTCTAGTGGTTTCACCGAAAGGTTTGTGGTGTACAACATCGCACCTACTGGTCGTCCAACTCTTTCCTTCAACAGATTACTCGACCCGATACCGATACTAGATTCTTAAAAAAATGCGATTGCACTGGATGCTATGCGCGACTACATTCTGCAATGGGATCACGATTTTGCTTTTGGTCCAGGAACAGGTGGACTGATATCCTTGGACAGTGTTGTGGTTTGCAAGCTTCATACGCTTCTCCACCTCGTTGTCGAGTCACAGAGATTGGCTGATTAACCGGCGGAGGAAGCGTTTTAGCGCCATATCTATGACTCGTTTCACTTAATAATGGAAGACTCTTGACAGTGTTTCCCATTCAGTCCAAGTTTTGTAACGATTTCTATAGCGATATCTTTCATCCACGTGTATGCCACCCCTGGTTGGAACTGCAAAGGTTACCACACGACATCTAGGGAAACAAGCATTTGGGGGCATGAAACATGCTATTTCTCCAGTGCATGTGACGTTGACACCGCTGTGCTTGCTGCGATTGCTGGTTACATCATCATGTGCACCAGCGTGTTCTGCTCTTTTGTGCAATCTCGATTATTTTCAAAGATCTCTCCCCATGATTGCCGGCAGACGTAAGTGTAAGTATCTGCATCAGTTTGCTACTTGGACCGATGAAAGTCTTGACCGCTCATGTTGCAGGGTCTCTCTGACTTGTTCATGTGATAACAATTAGAATCTACAAAAGGATTGTACACGTTCTGCGACCCTTCTTCGGAGATAGCATCCTTTGGTGAGTTGTGAAAGGACGTTGGTCTTTCAACAGGAACGACCACTAATCAGGCAACCTCTTTCTCGTTCATCATCCAAGAGGTCAATTACCATCTTAATCAGCGGCTATGCTCCAGATGATAGGAAGCCATAGTGTGATGCAGGGAGTACTTGTCAATCAATTCCAACCCTCTCAATTGTACAAATCCATTTTCTTTGCTCTCAGAAGGCTGTTCAGTGGATGCCGGATGCTTAGTACCTGTTAGCCTTTTCCTATCGATCTATATCAGAGTCGTTGGATAATGTTCCGTTCCGTCACCAAGAAAAAGAAGGAATCGTGTCCCGATGTCAAGAATTCAGGGGCACCTTTCAGAAAAAGGCAGGTGAATGGAAGCCTAGACATCCATCATAGTCACAGTACCGTATCTTTGAGGGGGGACAACGAGACATACAAAAAGGTACATAGTGCTATCACTATCACAGTGTTAACCATCATAGGGGAAAATCATATCCGAAAAATCGAATCAAGATTCGCAAAATCAGAGGATTGTCTTTCGACCAGACACGACGTTTCAGCTGCCTCGGCTTAAGACGATCGACCATGGCCAACATTTCCGATAATGAAGCTCTATCTGCGGGATTTTTCTGTGTCATTGCTTTGCCTATCTGAGAGAAGTACTCAAGTCCATCATACTCCTACTCACACATGAAAATCAATGATGATCATAAAGTGAGCTGCTTCTTACTTTGACCATTTTCAGAATAACATTGCCCAAATGGTATATGTCGGTCTTGAATGGATCGTAAGGAATTGTTTCTGAGCTCTCTGGAAAAGACCTGTCCTGAGCCAAGATTCCGACATCTCGAACGCCGACGTTTGTTTGATACTGGCGCGAGATATCAAAATCAATGAAGTAATAGCGCAAGGACTTCACGGAGCTGCGCTCTCGCCATTTTAGCCATGGTTTGACGCCATCGTGTGTATCAGGCTTAATAAAATGAAAGCCCCCGGGTATGAGTTCTGTACCATCCATCATCAGATTGAAAAAGCAAGCGTCTCTGAGAGGTTCTTGAATCAACCAAATTTTTGTCATAAAGGTCGAAGTCCTGACCTGTGAGCAATGTTATTCTCGTGCATAAATTGGAGGCCCTAGATTCCATTTCAACTCAGTCAATCATTGAAAAAAAGAATTGATAGAACAGACCGTGAGGTATTGGCGAACCGCATCTGCAAATTCTCCAACGCGCCGAAAGGGTAAATAGTTCATGTGAAGCAAAATGGGCATAACAATAAACACCACTTCCTCGTCATTGGGATCGTAGATAATATCTAGGATGGGTACTGTATGGTTTCTCGGGTCAGACGAAAGACGTTCAGAAGAAAGGTATTGAGCAGTTTGAAGCTCCTCCGACAAAGCGTTGATCTTCTTAAGCACGACGTGGCGGTTGTCCGCCAAGCGTACCGCGTCCATTATCTCTGCGCTTTTCTAGTGATCGAGATGAGTAAGTACGGTTCAAATTTTTACGGAAGAATTACCACTGGAATAAGCGCATCCTCGTGGCTATATAGCTCTAGCAATGAGACATTCGGATCCTTCCAAGAGGGTCGCCAATCTGGAGTGTATCGAGGACGCAATTTATAACCTCGAGAAAGGAGGAACGAGTAATAAGAGACCCATATATGTTCACGAGCTGTGTGTCTTCCTCTTCGTATGTAATAGAGAGGGTCTTTCGTGGTATCAGACAGTGTAGCAGACATAGAGACGAGGTGTAAAAAAGCTAAGCATCTATAATAATATCGGCGCCAAGTTGAAGTTCAAATAACTTCTCAGATATCGTGTTACAGTCACACAATCATGTCACAATATACAAAAGAAGCTGCTGGATTCAACCCAAAATTACTGAAAGTAATCACCCCGGCGAGTACTGACTTATTTAATAATTGGTAAGGAAAAAAATATCTACTTATCTGATTCTCAGTGGATATCCGCTCTGATGACAAGACACCACTCACAAATACGGATAACGAAACTGACCAAATAAGGTAATTATAACGGTAGTCTGCGAAAAATCTAATTCAATTGAATTCTTTCGCAAAAGACCCGTGGGACACGGAAGAGATGGAAATATAATGTTATAAATATGTAATAAAGACTTGTCATCTGATACTTATATACAGTGATATTTCACGTTCCGAGCTTGTTTCCGAGCTCGGGTAAGTAGATCGAGATTCGACACAGGCCTCCAGAGTTTCCGAGTCCCCTGAAGTCCGACTAGTAGTAGTACAAGTTGCCATGCTTATTCTCTCATCTGACATGTCATCGATTCAATATTCATCTCTTATCTTTGATCTTGGCACGATTTCGGTCTCTCCCCTGGTTCACTGCATAAAAGGCCACCGTACAGTGGCTTTCTCAACCCGCTCACCTGCTCATATATGTCCGCTTTATTCAAGCCTGAGGATCAAATTGAGAAGGCCAAAGATCATGCGCTCAAATTTATCGATGACTTTCCCCCGATTATCGTGAACGGTGCAGACATTACTTCCGACGTTCGAGAGGCAGTGAAATCGCACATTGAATCGACGTTCGTTTCTTTTATTCAGATTATTCTGTCCACGAATTCCAAATAATCATATGTATAGGCATAAGACAACGCTTGAATCACTCCAGGGTCGTCGCGAACATTTCTTAGGAGGATTGGTTGCATTTTTTGCTGTGGTCCGCAAGACCAAGAAACAATATGAAGCGCATATGACCGAGTTTAAGGTGAATTCAACTACTTGATCTTCTGTGGTACATGTGGTGACTCGTGTTCATGTAGTCAGAAACAAGAAGACTGCAATACATAGCCCTTCAAAACATTGAAAGTGAAGTGGCCCAAAGAATATCTCAGGAGGTTTGTTCGTTCTTCGGTAATTCTGACACGCGGCCGTGGCATTCACGAATCCCACATTCAGGATGCAGCGAAGTTGTTGAACGCTCAGACTGAAAGACTATCCAACGACTCTAGGAGGGTCACAAGTCAAATATGCAAACAATCCACGGAACTTGTGTGCGAGAGTTCGAGGTTTGTCTTGTCGTTGAACATAGGAATCACAATACATATTCTTATTCCTTTCAATGCCCAACAAATAACCATTTCACTCAACCTCAACGTATCGCTCGTCGTAATATACAGCGACGCATATGGGAGAAATATGATATCGAGGCGTTTGAGAATCAAAATCAAGAGGATAAAGCAAACTTGGAAGAAACAGATACCATTGCGCAACAGGCAGCCACAGCGGCCTCTCCACAAGGGTAAGATATAATAATTGACAGCAAAGAGATGATATTTGAGCTTCGCTGTCTAGGCTCCCCCCTCCACCACGGGTGGCACGTAAAATTGAGCAAGTTGAGGTACAGGACCCTTTTGAAATGTAATTTTACAAACCATATTCTTGACTATACCGTGACTTATCTAAACTGATGCACAGGACAGTGTCGGCTAGAGGCAAACATCGTCGACAAGAAACCTTTGTTTACCTTTGGGTGTGTGAACATTTAACGTTTCTACCATGTTCTCTGGCTGACTCTCAGTTCAGAAGTGTGAATTCAGGTGGCTCATCTGGCTATGAAGCCTCTTTTGGTGGCTCAGTGTCAGTCCGAGGTCTACTATCACACTATTAACAACTCACCGATCTGTAGCAGCGATTCTTCCCAGGCGGCCAGTGACCTCGATAACGATGCCCTCGAGGATATCAACCTCGAAGCAGTGTATAATGATATTGTAGCTCTGTATCAAGACCGTTCTTTAGAGAGCCTCGAGCTCTAGATTTACTCCTACCCCATTTCACTCCTAGTGATCATCTCGTGTGAATTTTGAAATCGTTTTACCCTGGTTTTCGCCATCGTGAGCATACTCAATAACTGCATGCTTTAGTTTTCATTTCGACTTCAGTCGATCACTGAAAACCGAGGAAAGGCAGACCGTGAGGTATTGGAATACGGCATTTGTGGCTCTGTATCAAGACCGTTCTTTAGAGAGCCTCGAGCTCTAGATTGACTCCTACCCCATTTCACTCCTAGTGATCATCTCTTGTGAATTTTGAAATCGTTTTACCCTGGTTTTCGCCATCGTGAGCATACTCAATAACTGCATGCTTTAGTTTTCATTTCGACTTCAGTCGATCACTGAAAACCGAGGAAAGGTGAGGTATTGGAATACGGCATTTGCAAATTCGCCAACACGCCGTTCATGCTATGAAGCAGAATGCCAAATGAACGCCGCAGAAGAGGTTTCAGACAAGAATTGTCCTATTTTAAGTTCTTCAGGCGAAGCCTAATATGAGACACTCACTACTGGAGTAGCCGAATTCGGAATAGGTCTGATCTTTGAGCCCTTGGAAAGGGTTGCCAATCTGGCATATCAACGCAATCTATAACCTCAAGAAAGAGACAACGGGTAACAAAAGACCTATTATTCATTAGGTGTATGGGTTTTTTTTCCTTCGTATGTCGCAAGAAAGTCACGTCAGACAGTCAGTGTTGGGTTTCGACTGAGGTTTCGACTGAAGATGCGCAAATAACATACATACTTATAACCAAGGCTACGTACAGCCTTGCCTAGATCTAAACTTTATATATATTACTATGATACACTGAAGTAATAGAAATGCATAACTCGTCTCAACCTCGAAAGGTGCATTTGTGATCATCAGTCCACAACTAACGACTTGAAGATGTATGTAGACACTGCGAAATGAGAAATGGAATGAATACCATCCTGCAGATCTGCGATACAACTCAATGTCAAGGTCTAGATTTCAGAAGATCCCAGAACCCGGAAAGAACTGTGATCCCTCTTCCCCTGCCTCCTCCTCATCACTCTTATCTTGTGGTGACCGTGATCGCGTAGGTGACTTTATATTGAGCTCTGTACTCGTTTTCATCCTCTGTGGTTGTGGTGGAGACACCGCACGAGGCGCTGGGGCTGGTGATGCTGGGAGAAGACCAGCTTGCAGGAACGCTTGGTTATCTTGTAGGTGACTCTGCTCGAAAGGATCTAGATCATCTTCTTGATCTTGCAGGTGCAACGACGGAGACGGTGGTGAGAGTGGCTGGCGTGGGAGGTAGCGCGACGTACTTGCGGAGGGCATGTATTGTGGTTGCGGTGGGGGTGGCGGCTTTGGATGCATGCGAGCCTTTATCGATTGAGTTTGTGCAGAGGTGAGCGGGACACGTTGCCGACGGGAAGGTTGGGGGCGGGTTTCAGGATTGTATTCGAACTAATTTGGCCATAAGGACAGAAAAAGAAGGCAAAAGAAAATGATACTGACCGTGGACAATACCTCCTCGCGTCTGATCTGCCCCATATCCTTGTCAATGCAGTAACATATCCACAGGGTGTCTGCGCTATAAAATTTAGGAAACGGTGTCAGTCGTATCGAATATAGTGAAGATAAGTACTTACGCGTCTTGCACAAGACCGACGCAGAAAAGGCCAACAATTGCGGTAACGCCACCTGCGAGCAAAGCGGCACTGAGAGCTGAATCGGGTGCATTCAGGGTGTGAGCCACAAAAAGGTATGTCGTGAGCGCGAACGGGAACGTAAGCGTCAAAGGCGCAATGGTCAAAAGTAACAACGGTGCTATAAACGACTATGAGCAACTTCATGGTAAACAAAAGAATGAGGGAAAGCTCACGTTCCGTGCCATATCCCCTCCTTGCATGCCTCCCCGTCTTAGCCTCGACGCCATTAGTGAGTGCCTGGGCCCTCCTAGCGCTGCTCATGAACGGATCCCCGGTCAAACCAGCATATACCAAAGCATACTTGCTCAGAGCAGTAGTAACGCCGTCAAGATAGCCAACGGCCATGCGGATGCCCGTAACAAGGAAGAAGGCGCGTGCGGGGATATACACAGGGAGGCGATTGAGGGAAAGCGCGAGGAGTGTAAGAATGCGGATGAAGGTGAGGATGAGCGCTGATAACGCGATCGTTCCTAATGATGGTCCTGTGGATCGAGTAAGGGCAGCATGAATGGTGTGTGTGGACATCGGTGGAGGCACTGGGGCGTCAAGGCTACAAATAGAAGCAATGGACTAAGTTAACGGTGGAAAGAAACATGAACGACAACATACTCAGCAAAGTACCAAGCCCCGATGACACTAGCAGTTGTCATGCGCAAAACACCACGGGCTACACCCCATGTCCACAACCATACCGCAACAGCTCCCGATATAGACCAGTTAGCCCACCCGTGTAAATGCCACTCCCATGTCGAACTCCCATCAAGGCGCCATACATATCCAATAAATATGAGACGGAAAATGAGTGTCAAGAAGGGTATAGATACGAGCAGAGCGGTTAACAAGATGGCAGGTGATAATGCAAGAAGGAATGGATTGTTGATGAGAAGTTCGGTCGTGAGATTGAGTGTTGCTGATGTTACGTGAAGCTCCCTTGGGAGATGTACGAGTCGTCGGGCAGTAATTAGACATAATACTAGAGGTACAATAGAAAAGAGTCGGAGTCTGGGAGGATAAATCAATCAGCGAAAGTGCGCAGAAGATGTACAAGAAAAGGGGAAATTCAAGCTCGCGTCATGTGCAAGAGATTGGAGAAAGAGGTGAGACGATGTTTCTGTTGGCGCAATAGGAGATAGAAGTGATGGGAAGCAAGTCCACAAGTCATGTCAACCCTGTGAAAGGGACAACAAATCGATGGGTAAGTGCCACTCACCCTACAGTTTCTCCCCAAGTAGGTTCTTGGTCTCCGTCCCACATGAAACTTCCTACAAATGCCCAAATGGCAGAGATAAATAGTGTAGCAGGAATAAACACCGAGGTTGCAAACATGACTGGGCGTGCAAAGATCCGCAGTAGAAATATATGTGTGTATGCAGCAATTGCACTGAGCAATGTGAGGATGGTAAGCATCGGCACGGTGTGAAGCAGGGTCGTGTAGGGTCGGGTGCGTGGTGATCTGTCAGGTTTCCGAGTAACGAAAAGAAGGATGATAGAGAACAAGAAGCATAGAAAGACACCTGCGCACCAAGCCGCTGTCCATATTGAATCATGGAACTTCCGCCGGCGCCTGGGGACATGTCGAGGGTCTGGTAACGAGAATACATCGAGTGGTCTGGTATGACCGTCTCGAGGTAGAAGTGACTCAGTTAGTGACAGTGATACGGGCCCCCTAGTCGTCGTCGGTGGTGGTGGTAATGGCTGATGTGCTGGTAAGATACGTATCGTCTCAGGGCCATAAACTTCTGGAGGGGGTCCTGAATCAGTTGAATCCGACCGTGCGGGCGATGGCGACCGAGACCGCGAACGTGAATGTCTCATCATAGGGGACGCCAGATGTGCTAACCAGCCTTTTGGCGAGTCGTCTAGACTTAATGAACCATTCTCAGATCCAATGAGCGGAATCGATTGAGGATTGTAATGCCTCGAATTGAACTCTGACCGCCCTGTGCGAAGTTCATCCTCATCCAGACGAAGATACGGGTCATCATCATCTTCAGCACCGCCTGGGCGACGGGTAGTGAGCGCACTTGCTTCACTGTCTCTCAAATGAGGATCGTCGAAGTCATCGAAATCGGTATTTGGATTATGACCTGCGCGAGACCCATCGTCGGTGGTGAAGGAAAAGAACATAGGCTGAGACGACGCCATACTGGACGAAGCATTCTGCTGCCTTGTCAGAAATTGGGAAGCATACGCAGCAAACGAGGTTGCCATACGGCAGGACGGTTGTGGAGAACAGGAGCAAGGTGCGGAAGCCCCTGCAAAGCTGTTGGTTCCAATAAGGAACCACTCTTGACGCGTAACCCGTAATGTCATGTCACACAATTCAAGTCACGACCTGTCAGAACAGCCAAACTAACTCCTCACTCTTTACGTTTGCTTTAATTTACGTCGTTGTAAACGAGAAGCACAACTTTGCACTGACTAAGTATCAAAATATCAACTACCTATTCTGTTCTTAGAACTTGAAGACCACTCGTCCAGCAATCTTGCCAGTCTCCATCTCGTCGAAAATTCTGTCGAGAATTCAGGGATGCGGGTTAGGAAGGATGTCAAAATCAGTCAACACACTCATTCAATTCATTCAACTCTCGAAGTTGGTATTGGCATTTGACCTTTCCTTGCGCTGCTATCTGTAGAGCCTCTACAGCGTCTTGACGATTACTTCAGAACGGACCCAGGGTCACTTCAACTCAACACGGGAGTCTGATAGTTAGCATACCCAACAGCCGATCCAAGAATCGTCAAACTCTAAACAAGGGTAAGTGGTTATTCCAGTGGAATGATGTCTTAAACTCACCCTGCCCACCAAAAGAGTCACCGGAACATTGAGCAAAGCATTTCCACCTGGCATACCAATGGCGACCAACGTTCCAGCTGAACGAAGATACAAAAGAGCTTGATTGAACGGCCGCGCCTGAATAGTCAATGAGTCTGCAAAGAGCAGATGTCTTGGTTAAAAACCACCTACATCGCCAACTGCAATAAGAGTAGCATGTGGGCCGAGACCATCCGTGGCAACTCGGACGTCTTTCGGGAGATCTGTGGACTCCCTGAAGTCAATCCATTTCTCAGCCCCAAGCCTCAGGCACAATTCCTTCTTGTCTGCGCCGGTATCTGTACAGCTCTTTGAGCAACATTTTTTGACAGTATACAGACCATCTCACCAATTGCGAGAACCCGGAGACCCATGGCTACTGCATACTGGACGGCTTTATCCTCTATGTCAGAAGAGCATTCGTATTTGAGGATACGAAGACGAACCGAGATGCCCAAGCCCGCCCCCGGCACCTGAGATAGCTACCCAATCGCCGATCCTCGTCCGAGACTGCTTCAGACCTTTATATACGGTAACTCCCTGCAGTGGTTCCAAATCAGACAACACCTATCACAACTTCAGTATGTTCGTACCGCACAAAGGATGGGAGCGGCGGCTGCGCTGTCAAGGCCATCTGGAATCGGAGTTACGTATTTCACGTACGACACCTGTAATATCACGAATTTCAATTAATCTTCGACCTACTAACGACTGACTTACCATATATTCAGCGAAGGTACCCTGAACGATGAAACCATGCGTTTTTTTCGAAGCACAGCCTAAGGGAATACTTAGTGAATCAAGCTGGGAAGCGCAAGAATCACAAGGACTAACAAGCATCGTCGCCCTTCCGACACATCTCACAACTATGTAAAGCATCATCAAGAACCCAACTTCAAAGCTCGTAAAGCCACAAAACACGTACTTCAGACAAACATTCGCAATCCACTTTAACCCAACCCGGTCCCCGATCTTCACTGTCCCAGCATCACTATGCTCCCCAATCGCCACCACACGCCCGACAGCCTCATGTCCACCTATAAGCGGCAATATCGCCTTGTTCTGCCAATCCCCTTGCTTGACATGTAGGTCGGAATGACAAACACCTGAGTATTCTATTTTGACAAGACATTCGCCTGGGAGGAGCTCGGACGGCTGTTTCACGGGGTAATCGTCTCTGATGGTGTATTTCTCTCCAAAACCGTTGAGAACCGCGGCTCTAGCTGTCTTAGGTATCGAGAAGTCTGTGCTCGCCATGAGGGTCTTTGTCCGGGCAGTTTGAAGTCCGAAGGGTAAGCGATGAATTTGAGAAATGGGACAAAGAGAGAGGTGTGAGAGCTCTCAGAGCGAGTGGGGTTTTAAGGGCCCGTATAATTCTTGGCTGACGATGTAGAGAGATATATTCCGGATTTGACTAGTCGCAGGATCATCTGACCCTATAGAGCGTCTTAACCGTGGCCAACGATACCAGTGGCAAAATCGATATGTAGATAAAGGACACTGTACATGAGGCACGTCCATTTCTCTGCAAGAGACTACATGAGGTACGCCCTTTCCTTTTCCAAGGGGCTTTGAGGGTCGTATGATGCTGAAAGGCAGCTTTCCCTAACAGGTACGCGGGGGTGTGCTTTCTTCATAATACATACACACGTGAAGTACTATGTGATTGATGGCTGTGGGGGCGACAGAGTACGAGGCAAGCTTTTCGGTTTATCGACGGGTGTACCGTTTTCGGCGCCCAGACTACGAAAGAGTACGAAGCAAGCTCTTCTGGTTAAGTATGTCAATGGGCCGCCGGTGGGCAGAAGAGACCGCGGCAATCGAACATAGATAAGTTGTTAGCAATAGCATACATGGTTGCGGTGTCGATCCTTGTCACACCGTCTTGTCAATGTAACGTATCGATCTGGTCAATAGCAATGGTTGGCCATTTGTGGCTTCAAGTTTTTCGACATTGGGTTATCACTTTACTTCCTTGTTTGCATTTCAGGAAACTGTCCCATAATTCAAACGAACTGGGTGGGTACAACAATCCTAGTATTACATCAAGTTGTGACATTATTTCCGAGTGATCTGCACTTTGGACAAGTCACTGTTCGCGTCACAATAATTGTCACGTCACATTTATGTCTTTCCTCCGCCTTCTTCAACGGTCACGATCCTGTACCCTTTGTCGAGCCCGCGGGTTCACCAGCACCGCTGCACCGCATACAGAGAAAACTAAACCAGTTTCAGACAGCGCTGCTGCAGGTTTGAACTTTGAATTAATATACATCCGTTTTTATCACTAATTCGAGTTCGTTCAGCGACCACACCGTTGTCATCATGTACAACAGACACCGTGCTCACCGGACTTAACTACCTAAAGAGTCAACCTCCCGTTCTTGCAGCCGCAGATGAGGAATACCCACAATGGCTATGGACGGTCCTACAGCCTAAGGTGTGGCCAGACGATGGGCCTGGAGGAAAGGGGGAGAGAGTCAAGAGACGGGTGGAGAACAAGCAGCGGATAAAAGATAGGAACTTCATGTCTACTCAGTGATTCTTGGGAGTTCTTTCTGGATATATTACGTTCTGGTGCGTTGGGTGGTATCCTTTATGTTACCCTCGAAACTCAATGTTGTTTGTTCGCAATTGATAGGATAATGCTATATCTTAGCTTTGTCACCTTTAGAAGCAAAAAAATTCGCCTACATTACTAAGGCGTTGGTTGAATGAGATGGTTCTACGCTCACGCCTGCTCCTGGGTTGCTCTCAGTCTCTGTTGCTTGAACGTCCATTCAATATTCGACTTCGCACCTAGACTCACGGTGGGACTCCGAAAGGCGTTTTTTTCTCATACGTGACCCTTTCATACCGGACGCTAAAAATCCCTCGACCCGAGGAACTTCCTGGGCGGATGCCGACATTTTTCCAGTTCATTCCAGTGAGTTGTTTATATAGAATGTCTGGGATAAGTTGAGTCGATCCACAACTATCATGTTGAGTGCTTCGGCCAAGTTTTTCTCCACGCTGGTTTTGACTGCTCTATACATTCGGTCTGTTTCTGGAATTGGTGTCATTTATGACGGGCGCGCCCCTCCGACGTTAACACAAATGAACCTCGACACGTCGGCGGGACCTTACCTGACGTGAGTACCCATACAAGGAGATTTTCGATGCCTCCTATTTTCACAGCGGGGTGAAGGGATCCCAGAACGCCTCTCACGTAGGCGACAGATTGTTCCTGTCCGAGAAAAACGATACCGTTCTCATATTTTTTCCTTAGTACACTACCCTGCTCGGGCCCTATCATATCGCACCAACTCCTCTCTGGAATAAACAATTAATGCCGCTCCTCTCCGCATCCTCGATTGAGCAGGCGATTTCTATCAAAATTGATGACAGCTCCGTCTTCGTCCCGGGTGGGGGACCACCGCAGTACGGATTTCGCAGGACCGAGCTCATCGCTCACAAGAATGATAGTAGTAATCTGGCCAATATTGACGCGGATATGGAGACTGGAGTAACCGTTTTCCACTTTTCGATTAGGATGGATGAGAGTGCGCCACTGAACTACGACCATGAGTATCAAATGGTTTTCATCGAACCGAGTGATGGTACCCATGTCTTTGGAATTCAACTCGGTATGCATTTCCGAACTGGAGTGGTAGGCATTGGATCAACATTTCGTCACTCTACCAGGCTCCCCCTTCACAAACCCAACAGGACGTCTACCTGCAACAAAGGCTCACTGGTTCAAAGTTTTGGATCATGCTCTGAACATACTCTTTGAGACTCCGTTCACTCCAAAATCTTGGCATAACTTTGCCGTTCAAGTTGACTGGGACAAAAGGACGTTGGCTGTACTTTATTCTAAAGATGACAAACACCTGGTTCCAGTTACAAAAGAGCCTATTCCAAATACGACTGCAGGAACAGGTTCCGCGGGACAAGGAGATTTCCACTTCGGTGTTCTCAAGGTCGATCCCCTGCACCTCAAGCTGTCGGCTTTGCTAATGTCATTACCGCAGCTTCCCCTAGTCAATCCAGCAGACGCTCCAGCTAACCAAGTAGATGTCGTTCATTATGGTCTGCAAGAGGGAACGACAGAGGGGCTGTTGTATTCAGGCGTGTTTGTGGAAAGCGCTGTTGGTGGCGTGAGTGTAGGCGGCAAGACTACACTTCCGCTTATTGCATAGTAATAACACATCTCTCATGGCCTCTCTTTGTGCCCTTCTGAACAGCTTTGCGTTGACAAGTCCTAGTATCCTGAGAACAACGTCCGTACAAGCGCTCGAGACCAAGCACGGGACCGAACTGATCACCTGATTGATAAAAATCCGACGATTGAGAAACTCACGGCCTCCTGCCGCATCCCTTTGTGCTTGCTTTCTTACTTATCTCTATTTGATCTATGTCTACTACCACTGCAAACACTCAGAATCAGACTACAGCGCGTGGAACTGGAAAGAGAGGTGGAAAGGCCCGCGGTGGAAGCAATCGTGGTCGAGGTGGGCGTGCAAATGGCAAGGCACCCCCTACGACGCCTCCTATAGCGTTAGAAACACAGGGGAAAGAGCCAGAGAAAACTGTAGATGCGGTTTCTATGAGTGCTGGGGCTAGCGAGGATGCGGACGTGTGTTGGATCTGCGCAGAACCTGTTAAATATTACTCCATCTCGCAATGTAATCACCGCACCTGCCATGTCTGTGCGTTGCGTCTACGAGCGCTCTACAAAAAGCTAGATTGTACTTTCTGCAAGGTCCGTCGTCTCTTACCTTAAAATATTGATTTCGTATCGTGACAGTTCATTATTAGGAACCTCAGCCTGTCGTTATATTCACCGCCTCTGCTGAAGACCCTTTCTCATCATATGCTCCAGAGTCAACAGCATACAAGGATACGAAGCTGTCGATATGCTTTGAGACGCAGGAGATGATGGAAGAGACTCTGTTGCTCCTCCGATTCAACTGTCCTGACTCTGATTGTCCTTACATTGGAAGTGGATGGGGTGATCTCAAGTTGCATGTACGGGCTACACATGGGAAACAGATGTGGTCAGTACTTACCACTATCCTTTTCTCCTTTTCAGTCTTGATTTTTCGCGATAGTGATCTGTGTATTCGGTCAAAAAAAGTCTTCGCGCACGAACACGCTTTATATCCCCCAAACGTCCTCCCTTTGCATCTTCCTTCGTTACCTTATCGTCCATACGGCAAATCGATACCAAAAGAGCAAATAGATGGTGGGATTCATCCACTCTGTGAATTCTGTCGCGAATGTTTCTTTAGCGATGACGAATTGTACTCTCATATGAGGGAACGGCACGAAGAATGCTTCATCTGCAAGCGAAATGGGATAAGAGATCAGTAGTGAGAACATCTTTGATCAGCCGAAGACTTTGAAACTAACCGAATTGTCAGCTTTCAGAACTATGAAAGCCTGGTAGGACATCTTCGTGTCTCACATTTCTCTGAGCATAGCTTAGGATTGCATAGGAAAACCACTTCAACACAGCACATCACCCTTGTACTCAATCCCAGTGCCTCGCTCACAAATTTGTCGTTTTTAATACCCCACTCGATCTTCAGGCTCACATGGTAGAGGAACATGGCAGCGGCATGTCTTCACGCGACAAAAAGGACGCCCGACGCATTCAAGCAGGTTTCGAGTTCGAAGAAGTGGGACGCCATGGACGCCGAGATCGCGGTAGTCATAGGGATCGCGAACGTGAACCTCCGCCACATCACAACCAAGGACAACAAGATCCCGGGTCCTCTTCTACACCCACTGTCCTTAGACCTCCAGGGCCGGGGCGCCGTAAGGAGGGTTTTGGTTCTAGCTTAAGTGTTGAGGGGGCAAGCAGCACCACCTCTGAACTAAATCGCCCGCCGTCGCCATCACCACCTCGTGGTGATGTAGATCCTGCGGTATTAGAGTAAGTGTTCAAACACCGCTACTGAGATGTTTGGTCTGACTCTTTTGTAGGAGACATGAGATATTCATTGGACGACTGCAATCCCTTACCGCAAACCCGACGAATGCGGTGCCTGTGGTCAGAGCCGCTATTCGCGGTTATCGTATCTCTGAATCCAGTGCTAAAGACCTCATATCCACCATTTGGAATGTTCTTGACCAAAACTTGGAGCACACTGCCAGTATTGTCAATGCGTTCGTTGACCTTCTCGATCAAGAAGAAAAGAAACAGGACCTATTGAGCTCTTGGAAAGGTTTCGAAGTTGAGGTTGGTCGGTGTCCCTGCCTGAATTCAGATGATAAACTTATTGAATATCCAAGCAACGTCGTCAATTTCCGGACCTGGTGCCTACTGCGATCGCACCTTCTGGAACTGCCGGATATGCTGCGATCACCACTGGCCGAGTCTTGAATGCCAAACATGCCACAGCAACGCGTTCTGCTCAACGTTCCTCTCGACAAGTCTGGGATCGTGTAGCCCAAGCCGCCAACGCGACTAGACCCGTCGATCGATTCCCTGCCTTGAATTCGTCAAGCGCAGGTCCCTCACACACACCTGCGCACCGACAAAATCCGCGTACAACAGCCTGGTCAGCGAGTGGTAGTGGCACCAGCTCTAGTTCCCACCCAATGTTCATGCCTACACCAGCTCAAGCGTCCTCGTCTCACATCACGGTCGTCCCTGATCCTCGCTCGTCAAAGCCACCATCCGGACGAAATACACCCCAAGCGCCACCACCTAAACTTTCAAACGCGCTGTTCCCGGAGCTGCCATCCTCTACTCCCGCGAGACCCAAAGCACCCGTGAAGGGCAATGTGTCGCTGCACAAAATTCTTGGGAACCCGACGCCACCAGCAGTGTCAGCTTGGGGCGGTGGGGCTGCGTTTACCCCTACAACTGCGGAAGGTACCAGTGGGGATGGTAGTAATAACGATCCAAGCGCTAGTAAGGGAAAGAAGGGGAAAGGCAAGCAGAAACAAACATTGTTCACGTTGGGTTCATTCCCAGCTTAGATTCAGGCTTTGTGCATAGTAACGTGGAACATCACTAGGCGCAATGGCACATACTTATACAACGTTTCGAGTTCTTCACATCTATGATCACCGAATCATGTATCTACTACCTCTGGCTGAAACTGGTTTAAATGGGCTTCCACCATTATAAAACACGTTCGGGCATCCTCACCTGTGGATCTTGAGAAGCAGACCATGCGCCTTTCTATAGTACCACTTGTCAGCTGAGCTATTTGCCTTACCGGGGTACTTATACGTTGACAGCAAACACCAATTGGGATCTCGGCGGTGAAGAGATACGAGCTCATCTGACGTGCGGCGTGGGAGACATGATTAGACTCAAAGGCACAAAATTTATCATGGTGATGGCTACAAGCTTTCTGCCACCAATCAGAAGCTTGTATGTATAGTCGTCTAACTCGATCCCATTAAACGATCAGATCGGATAATCTTGACAGGACCACGTAGACGCGTCGATATAAGTACGCTACTTACTATACACGTCCTGTCAAGGCGTTCGGTCCGATCATTTTTGGTGGGATCGAGTTACACCAATCGACCCTCCCAGCGATGTCGTACACACGGCGGATTTTATACCAAACCTATTTGAAGGAATTTCAATGAAACGGAGAATCTCCGGTCAGTTTAATCTATACTTTGACTTGGAGCGTTCACTTATATACGAACGCCGCCGAAAAGTGGAGTCCCCCAGCTCTTTGACGCGCTATCTTTTCATCTGTGCCATCATGTCGGTCGGATTCTCGCAAACAGCCATTATATTTACAGTAGCCTCCGTTGCAGTTCTTGTATACTTTTTCCGACCGAGACGACCCGGGGTTGGTCAATTTCCCCTTCCTCCTGGTCCCAAAGGATTACCGATCATTGGTAACCTCCTCGAACTACCAAGTTCCTTTGAATGGATCACTTATGCAAAATTAGGACGACAATTCAGTGAGTATATTGAACTTCCTTGCATATTTGAGATCCCACTCCGTTGTCTACAGACTCGGACATTATATATCTCAATATTCTCGGACGGAGTATCATCGTCGTCAATTCATTAAAGGCCGCAAACAATCTTTTTGTTGATAGATCACAAAACTACTCCAGCAGGTAAGTACACTTGAATGACTCTGTTTTTGTACACTAGCTGAAAGAGATTGTGCAAGACCGCGGTTCGTTATGTTGAATGAGTTGTAAGAAGCCCAACTATTTCTGTCCCATACTACATACGAGCGAAGACCTAACTTTGTAGAATGCAGTGGAGTTGGCTGTTTTCATTCATGCCCTACGGTAATGTCTGGAGGGCTCGCAGACGCTTATTTCATCGAGGTCATTTTCCTAAGCCTTCACATGGCAGTGGTTTACACGTCCTTACCATCGATTTTGTCTAGAATTTCATCCCACTGCCACCGAAAGATACCAACCACAGGAACTCAGATGCACTCGACGCATGCTTCAACGGCTTCTCGATCAACCACATGATTTCGCCAAGCATTTTCGAGAGTGCGGTATAACTATCTTCTCTTGAGCCTGAATGTTCTGATCGATGCCTCTCCAACAGCCTCGCAGGGGCTATTATAATGTCCGTTGCATATAGTATCGATGTCCTGCCGGAGAACGATCCGTACATTGCGGCCGCTGAAACTGCACTGCTTGGAATGAGCGAAGTCACAGTTCCAGGAAGGTTTCTAGTCGAGTTCTTCCCTCTCCTCAAATACGTTCCTTCGTGGATGCCTGGTGCAGATTTCAAGAGAAAAGCCGAAATGTGGCGGGAATATGCCATACGAGTGGTTGAAGATCCATTTGCAGCCGTACAACAAAATTTGGTTAGCAACTTTCATCTTTTTTTCTGTTCTCCTGCTCACTTAGATTCAAAGGCCAAAGGAGAGGCCATTCAGCCTTCGTTTGTCTCTTACTGTCTAGGAAATATGATTCCATCGGAAGAGGGTAATGAAGCTCAGAAGCGCGTTATACAGGACACTGCAGCGAGTTTATATGAGGGTGAGATTCATCCTCCCCATAGTAAATTCTGGTACTCGCTGGTACCTCCTGACTTCATTAATATTCATAGCTGGGTCAGACACGACAGTGTCAGCTTTGACCACCTTCATTCTAGCCATGGTATGTTGTCCAGAAGTACAAAAGAAGGCACAGAAGGAACTGGACAGTGTTTTATTACCTGGGCATCTACCTGATTTCAATGACGAACAAGCACTACCATACCTCTCCGCCATCGTCAAAGAGGTTCTCAGGTGTGTCGTACACTTATGCATAACACAGAAAGAGAACCGATCAATTAATTATTTAGATGGCAACCTATCACGCCAATTGGTCGGTCTGTTCCTTGGAACTTGCCTCTTAGAGTCTAAACTGTGGCGTCGAGCAGCAATCCCGCATTATGTTACCAATGACGATATTTATAACAACTACTATATCCCTGCCGGTTCTACTGTCATAGGGAACGCGTGGTAAGATAAATAGTTATTTTATCACCCCAGATACCGGTAACTGAAAGGGTCATTCTGTCGCGATACTCAAGGGCGATGCTTCGTGACGAGTGCGTATCACTTTCACGCAGCCTTCTATGCAGCTTCTTATATTTTCAGGACAATCTATTCTGATCCTGATACCTTCAATCCTGACCGCTTCATGAAGGATGGCAAGCTCAATCCAGACATCCGCGACCCCAGCGTAGCATTTGGTTTTGGAAGACGGTGAGCATCGAATTACATCAAAACCTTTATACTGACACGACGTTCCTGTCAAAAGAATCTGTCCTGGTCGTCACATGGCAATCTCATCAATCTGGATCACTGCCGCGTCCATACTCGCAGCATTCACTATCTCCAAGGCTGTTGACGACAATGGTCGTACAATAGAGCCCTCTCAAGAATATCATGGGGGATTGATCTCGTGAGTGGTACTCTATCATTGTAGAAGGAAATTGACAACTGAGTTCAACAGTCACCCGCTTCCTTTCAAATGTTCCATCCGACCACGCTCAGAAGAAACGATATCGCTTGTTCGCTCTGCTGCTATGTTGTAGTTCACCATATATTCCTATCCAGCTGTACATCATTTATTAGTCGAATATCGTCACGTTATACCGGAAAATATATTGTTGTAAATTATGGCTTGCAGATTAGTACAAAGTACATCCCATATACCCGTGTATTCTAGCTTTGAGAACGAGAAATTCACAGAATATTTTGCTTGTAACAAAGATATCTCTGCGATAAGATGTCTTGATGGCAAAACTCGGTTGATGCGGAATCCTTCCTTGGACGAACTCAAAGTATTCAATGAAATACAAAAATACAAATAGGTACTTAGAGGCATGGGCAGGATGGGAAGGTTCCTCTGTAGCTGGGAGAGTATTCTTTCAATTGCTTTGTATGTTAACATAACACTTACGCAGGGTAGCCCTCAAGGTTGACCCAGAAAACGTACTCCCAAGTTTGATGACGTCAGAGCCTTGAACTTGGACGTTTGAACTTCAGGTTGAATCAGTGTCCGTCTGTACATCAACGTCAGCTTTCGTCGTCGTTGAGGCTACCTTGACATTGGCACCCTACGACCTGCATACACATCACATTTATCTCAAATGAAGATATCTCTTTTCTATTCATAGTTTAACGTTTAACGTTTAACCTCCACTCTGACGGAAATACTTACTGCCTACAATTAATTGAAAGGGACTTTCCAAGACTTGTTCAAGTCGGTCTCCCGCAGATGCTTTCATTCATGTTCTGTGTAACGCCGCATAGCACTCAAAACACTGCGGAAGATATCCTCAGGCTATCCATCCTCTGTCAATTATTCAGACTGCCATCATGATGACATCTCGCAAATTGAGATCCCTGATATTGTTAGTAAGAGCAGTTCAGAATATCCAGAAAAACGTTCCTAGGTTTATTCTCACTACGATCGGATCCGAAATCGCTCGAAGAGAGGAACTTCTCCGAATTGTTAAGTGGTCGTCTCACAAAATACATGGTATACTGGCGCCAGTGACTGTTCAGGAAGCACGACACAAAACGAGGACATCACCAAATCCGAAAGCAAGAGAGATGAACATCAAAGCTACAAAAGCATTCCACGAAGATGCCCTCATTGCTTTGCTTCGACATGGTAATCCATACGACCCTCTCCACTTGCCCTCCCTACCGGATCCTCCGATAAAACAACAGATACGCAGCCTTATTCTCATCCTCGTGCTGGGGCACAAACACATCCTCCAGACGAACATCAGACACCAACTCATCATCGATACGCATCCACCCTTCTACTGCATTGCGCCCTGGATGTAGAACGTCCAAGGTATAGTGACCACCAGATGCGGACTGGCCGTGGTGGTACAGAGCTACGTAGCAAATCAAATGTTATCAAATTAAGACGATATCCGATGGACTCAGACCACGTACCGCCAAAGAGTTTATATTTCGTCGCAGGTGCCCGTCTGAATGCTGGCGCCATAACCTCTCCACCCACCTCCAACTCCTCACCCCATTGCACTGCCTTACCTACCTTCACAACACCACCCACATCTTTATCATAGAAGAATCGCTTGAAGGCAACAACCAACACAGGCGGTAATGCTTCCAACAAATTCTGGATTGATGCATGACGCGCAGAATCAAGCTCGAGATGTTGTGGCGCAGCCATATGTGCGAGCGCATCTTGGACGGTGTGTATTGAGTCTGTTTGGATGTCGAGGCGGAGTGCTCGCCACGCTTCGATTGTCGTTGAGTCTTTCTGGCCAGGTGATTTGAGTGTTGAGCGGACTTTCCCACCGAATATGCGGGTGATAGGTGTTTCAACTGCTTTTATCTGCATATATGCATAAGCATTCAAGCTTAAGCACGGACGATAAAGAAAGAAAGAAACGTACTGTCCGTGTGATAACCATCCTATTCCGTTTTCCAACCTCCAACCATCCGTCTTCTCTCTCTTCCTCTTCCTCCCTCTCCTCAACACCATTCTCAGCCTTCTTCGCTTTCGTCTTCGCCTTCTTCACGGGTGGCGGTGACCCCGAAAGTGCCTGGATAACAGCAAGTAGTTCCTCTTCCAACGCATCGAGGAAGAACCCAAGGAACTCCTCTGCATCCTCTTGCTGTCCACTACGCATTCCGTCAAATACCGTCTTCTCCTTCATTGCATCGTACACGTAGCTAGGCAAGAATGCTGCCTCGTCATCGTCATCTGCCTCGCCGCCACTCTCTTCACGCTCTTTGCCCTTTCCTTTTCCGTTCACATTGCCATTTGCTTTGGGACTACGGTCCGCCTTCCTTGGCGCCGGAGAGAACTCGCGCACGAACTCGACCATAGCATCAACGAGCGGTGTCGGGCCCTTGACCTCCTTCTCGCCGCCTGCACGGAACCCAAATCCGTACCGCCCAAGCTCGGTGAAAAGCCTGTGGAACGGCGGGCAGAAGAGGAGGACCTGGAAAACCGAGTTCGCGAAACACATGTTACCAGAGTTGATGAGACCACGAGGGCGAATAACGGGTGCACTCCCGTTTTCTGGTGCGGATGTTAAAAGGGCTAAAAGCTCGTTACGTTTTGTGTGTGGGAGGGAGAGGGCCGGGTGGGCGAATGTTGTATGTTGTTGGGAATTTGAGTTTGAATCTGATGCTGACGAAGGTTGTTGCGGTGTAGAAGCGGGAACGGAGATGCCGACGACGTTAGAGGTAGGAAGACGTCTTTGGCCTGGGGCAGCGGGGAGTGAAGCAGGGGATTGGAGGAGCGACGCCCATGATTTTTTTGGTGCAGGCGGGACAGGAGTAGGTGTGGGTACAGGTTCCGGTGTTGGTAAAGACATAGGTACAGTAACGGGAGAAGTTGATGAAGCAGATACAATCTTAGAAGTGTTGTTGTCCAATGAAGCTGAGAGTGAAGTAACGGAAGTGGCTGGAGAGGCAGCTGCTGGTGTGTCCCGGTCTGTGGTTTCTGTCACGCTTGATGATGGGACGGTCGATGATGGCACAGCTTCGTATTCGACAATGGGAGATTCAGGGGTTGGCTCGTGTTCAGGCTCTGGTTCGTGTTCAGGCTCGGGCTCGGGCTCGTGCTTGGAGTCAGGTTGAAGTCCAGTTTGTGGTGGGGGGTATGATGACTCCGGTTCAAGCTCGTCAGTAAAGAGGACGGGGGTCAATGGTGGAGTAGGTAGCTCCAAAGCATGTTGTACGACATAAAGTGGTGGCATAGCACCTGGAGAAATGATAATTCCTGGCGCTTGAGATGGATCCTGCGGCCTACGAGACCATAATGCCCATTCTACGACCGGGTTTTGGACTTTAGGTTGTGGTGGCGGTGATGGAGAAGGAGGGGGAGGAGGGGAATGAACTAGCTGTGGTTGTGGCGGCGGCGGGGGCGCAGGTGGCGGAGCAGCAGGAACGGGACCAGGAGAATGAGATGCAGATGAATGGTGTGAATTGGGCATAGAATAAGAATCCGGTGGAGGCATGAAAAGTTGTTTTGGAAGCGGCGAGAGCGGTGTCATTGCATTTGAATACACATAAGAATGTGTTGAAAAGTGTCCTGTAAACGCCGTCGACGACGACGACGGGCCCGAATACATCTTGGCCTAAAGTTTTATATTTCTTCAAATTTTCTATGTTGAATCAGAATAAAACAGACGATGGGACTAGTCTGGTCAGCTGGATCGCTGCTTATCCAGCTGTTCGGTGTTGGCTGTCGTCCTAATCGATGGCAACGATGTGCTGGGCAGAGCGTTGGGAAACTTTTTGAAGAGTTGTTCGTCAGCAATCGTCTATGCGCCAAACAGGCACAAACACACAAAACCATCACTGCAGTAAATCCGGCGGTAGCTTTTCGAAGATTGAGAGTCAAGACTCCCTCTACAGAATGCTACATACTCTATGGATGAACCAAACGCTTTGGAAGATGTCAAGACATTGAGGCTGAAATGAAATTCAACATCCGAGCCGGCCGAGTGACCCGGGAAGAACGGGTTGTCCTTTTCCCCAAATCACAGTGAACAATCCACATACAGGTCACACGGAAGTAGGTATTACTATCATACTATCATCTCAGTCATAAGATTCACCGGCAGAGGATATTTTCAGCAAAAAATCCAACCGTCTGCATTGCATCTTGGTCATATAGTCCTGAAGAGAACTTGCACAACTTTCATTCAGAGCAGGAACAGCTAGTTTTAGGGATATCAAATCTAACGTATGTCTCTAAAAACCTTTCCGCGAACCACAAAAAGCTGGCGATACATGCCCTTGGCGCCAGTCATGTCCCGGCCTGTCAACTATAGTCCAAAGAAATCGCGCTTTAACTGTCACATTTAATAGGTCGTACTCCACATGTTCAGCGTGCTCTGCAATCCTCCGGTTCCAACAATCAGGTTCTTTTGCGCACGTCTGATCCTGTGTCGTATTGCGGGTGCATCTGCTCATTGAGTTATTTTAGACTAGTTCAATTGTTTCTTGCAAGTACAGGGGAAAAACACGCTTCGACTGTCATATTCAATAGGTTACGCTCCACGCACTAGAAGTTCAGTGTTTTATAACATTCGGCTTCCAACGTTCTTCAACACCTGACCGTGTATTGTATTGTAAGTGCATCTGCTTTCTTGCGTTATTTTGAGATGATTCAATTGTTTCTTGCAAGTACAGTAAAAAAAAGAGAGGACATTATGCTTCGACTGTCATATTCAATAGGTCGCGCTCCACGGACCACAATCTCAGCATGTTCTATAAAACTTAGGTTCCAACGAGTAGGTTCTTCAACACCTGACCGTGTATTGTATTGCAGCTGCATCTGCTTTTTGCGTTATTTTGGGCTAATGGAATCGCTTCGGCTCTTCTTTCTAACATGCAGTCCACGCCCAAAAAAACAGTGGGAATGATGGCCATTCTTTGTCCGTTTGCCTTCCGTTGATCATGGAACTCTTTAAGCCAGGTAACGGTCCCATCGAGTGTGAGTAATACTATCAAGCCATCATGATACGCATACAATGACTCTCAAAACCTAAAATACCATAGGATGTCAGTTACACTTACCTACACATGGCATGTTAGATTTCCTCGCTCTCGAAACCGACTTCGTACGCCCCCAAACGCCTCCAGCTCTCGCGCATGTGATTAACATCTTTCTTGTCTTCGGCCATCACGAAGATGGAAATCTAATAATAGATTTTCGCATGGCTGTGCGGGACAATCGCGTATTGACCGACATCCACACCACTCAGTGTTATATCTGGGAACAAATGCATATGGGACCACTATCTATCGCGAGTCTTCTTCGGGATATCTGTGTCACAAGTCCTCGGACCACGAGATTAAGTCTCTTACCTACCTTCTCTACCACCAGTTAAGTAGAGGCACTTACGAGACTGTTCAGTTCATTGATAGGAAGCCCACTTTCAATGCTCATCCCACTATCTCTCAGTACTCTCGCGCTCGCACACCTCGCCAACGCCGTGCTCCCCGATGGGCGGATGCACGGCAACATGCCGCGCCCAGCCCCGATCCCGAAAGTGCCCTTGGACAACATCGACCGCCCCGTCACGAGCCGCAACGGGACGGTTCTCCCTCCATACAACACAACATACGAATTTGACCAGCTTATCGACCACAACAACCCCTCACTCGGGACATTCAAGCAACGCTTCTGGCATACCTACGAATTTTACGAGCCCGGTACGACTTATCCCCCTTCCCACTGTGTAGCTGAACATCTGACCTTCTATGACTACAGGCGGTCCAATTATTCTCATGACCCCCGGAGAAACCAATGCCGACGGTACCCGCTCCCTGCTCTCCTGTCCTTCCTCACTGCTAACAACACCCAAGGATACTACACCTACCTTACCAATTCCACCATCAACGGTCTAATCGCACAACAACAAAACGCCAGTGTTGTCGTCGTCGAGCACCGGTTTTACGGTCTCAGCAACCCGCGTCCCGATTTGACGGTGGAGAGTCTGAAGCTCCACACGTTACAGCAGGCAATTGATGATTTAGCGTACTTTGCTGAGAATGTGAATCTACCAATGCCTAACGGTGATCAATTGGGACCGGATGCGGCGCCGTGGATTTTGACTGGAGGAAGTTATTCGGGTGCGTATCATCATGAATTTTGGATGAGAAGATGGGCGTGTTGATGTGATGGTAGGTGCTCTTACGAGCTGGACTATGGTCAAGTATGTCTTGATCTGTGGAAATTTGTTACCATGTTAACCTGCAATCCATAGCAAAACTGGCGTCTTCTGGGCTGGTTATGCCTCTTCTGCTGTCGTCGAAGCCATCCTGTCAGTTTCCAAGGAGTTACACAGCTTTTCGCTAGTTTCACTGATGACTTGCAGGGACTTCTGGGAATACTTCGAGCCTGTCCGTCTCAATATGCCACAAAATTGCTCCGCCGATGTCCAGGCTGTGATCGCACACGTTGATGAAGTCTTCACTGGAACTAACCAGACGGCTATCCAAGCTCTCAAAGAGAACTTCGGTCTAGGGAACATGTCGCACCTGGACGATGTTGCTGGTGCTCGTAAGTTGACCATCAATGACTATAAAGAGAGACAGATAATGACCGCCTGGTGCTTGCTAGTCCGCAACAACTTGTTTGACTGGCAATCTCTGCAAGTTTATTCAGGACCAGGAACACAATTCTTCAAGTTCTGTGACGCGTTGGAAGTCAATGGTGGCCAGATCGCGCCTGCGTCTGGTTTCGGCTTGGACCACGCTTTGGATGCTTGGGGTACCTATTGGAGAGAAACGTATTACAGAGAAAGTAAGTGGACATTCTGCTTGTCAGTCTTCCAGTAAATTGATTGGCGTTTCCTTGCAAATTACAGTTTGTGGAAACCTGGATGCTGAGTAAGTTAAAAAAGGCTCGCGTAATGAAACCGACGGATTTTTATGTTTTATCTAGGGATTGTCTGGGAACATATGATCCGAACCAGGCCTATTACACCGATACAGAAGTCGATAATGCAAACAGATCCTGGTTCTGGATCGTGTAAGTACATGAAACGACTTCGACGTTATGTTGTATCAAGAGGCTCACTCATAAACAGGTGTAATGAGGTTGGATACCTTCAGGTTCGTCCTAAATATGGCTCTACTGGAATGGATTTATTATTGATCTTAATCGAGTAGGAAGGTGCACCTGAGGGACACCCTACGCTCGTAACCCGCCTCGTCCAGCCTCCTTACGACTTGGTGGGTCATCCATATATCCTGGTGATGCATACATTCATACGTCCATATGCCAATAACAGCGACAATGCAAGTTGATGTTTCCCGACGCCTTCCCGGACACCGTCACTGTGCAAGTCAATCGTACTAATGAGCTTTACGAAGGCTGGGATGTCAGACTCGATCGCCTCTTCTTTGCCAATGGAATTCGTGAGGCCATTCCTATACCTGTAACAGGACATATCTTGATTGAAATTACGTTCTTTGTATACAGGCGACCCATGGAAAGACGCCACAGTTTCTGCAACAGGTGTCGACGTGCCGAGCACAGATTCGCAGCCCATCGCAGTGGGTGACGGGTTCCATTGTTCAGACTTGCTCGCCTTGTCCGGGACGGTTGATGCGACTATACGGGCTGTACAAACAGAGGCTCTTGGCTTCATGAAGACGTGGCTTGCTTCTTGGAAGCCACAAAGCACGGGTAAAGTAACATCTGCCCCGAAGAGTGTACCAGTCGCTACTAGCCAACCACCTAAAGAGCACACGGTGAAACCTATCAATGCATTCAACAAGGGAGTAAATTTAGCAAAGTAAGTGCGGATTCGCGCTTTAATCAACGCAAACACAATTGTACACATACATGAAGTTCATATGAAATGATATCCTGCAAATGATGTTAAATATATGTATATTTGAAACGGGAACGCATCGACCCCGCCCTTGACAAGGCGTTGGTTGACATTAGCCCAGAATGCTCGGACTTGCCTGAGAACCACTGGACGGTCTAGAAGCGGTTATGAGGTTGGAAGCGTTAGGTTGAAAAGATTCACGAATGATTAATCAAGTTGAAGAGAGACAGTTCATGGTTTGGGTCGAGTTCCCCATGACAAACGAGGGTCAGGAGGGTAGTAATGATGAACAGCTAAAAGGGTGATGTCGTACTCTCCCGGCAAAGAGAAAATCAATGTCGCCAGGCTATTTGTATCGCTCGGTAGTGAAAATCGGACGAGCAGACTAGCATCTCATACATGTGCTGCACTACCGTCAGCCCAAGTCTGCGATGATATAGATAGATTGCACACAGCACGTGGAAGCCGTATCCCTGTAGACATAGCCGGCTCCGGAAGTATGAATGAGATCCGATTTCTAGAGGTATAAACAGAGTACTGATGCTCAGCGATCAACCGGAACCGAAGACAGTTTGTCCATCCCGAGAAAATGTCTTCACCGTTCCTGGCAGTTTTTGGTCGCAGAGGGAGCACAAGGTCACATATAAATAGTGTCCTTCCACGCGTTGCCGATTTGTTCGTTTCATTCAACACTCCCTAGAGGAAGGGTCTTACCTATCTAGTCTGGAACCGCCGAACTGTTGCAAATAGAAGGGGAGAAGACACCATATGAACGGGTTTACAGTTTGTGAAGAGTTGGTGTCCACATCCCAACGAACTATCTTTGAATGGGAGTCTTGTCAGCAGAACATAAGATGATTTGGTACCACTGGCATTTGCCGGAAATATGCATACAAGTCCTCGTGCTTGCGTTTGTGGTCAATCGACGGGTTTGCCAGTGAGGACATCCAAGATGCGTATGGCGCAATCTTCTTGAGGCAGAGATGCACTCGAGTTGATTTCACTGGGCTGGTGTAATCGCTGGATGATCGTCTTATAGGCTTGACAAATGCTATTATAAGTTTTAGACAACCGTGGATGCTGGCGTCCAAAGGCTCGAAGTTATACGGTTATCGTCTGGGGACATTTAGGGGAGATGTCCAGAGACATGACGTCTGCAGTGTGTTGTTTGAAGATCGATAAGTATCGGTTCACTGGCTTCCTGTTCGTTGCATCCCATCAATCAAAGAGAATGCTTCTCGAGACTGGTGAGAATCCACATAGTTCACCCGCTGGGTGGTAGATGCTGAATGGTCCATCGTACGAAGATTTCTGAAGGTCCTGAATTATGGCGTCAACTCCTGATATACATACATTCCTGGATCCTGTGAAGAATCGAAATCGAGCAGGATTTGTATTCACCGAGGAAGAGAATGCCTGAAACAGTCGACGAGCTTGGTCCATGCGATTCTGGAATTCTATGTATGCTCTCATTTGACGTCTTGATGTGATAATGGTCATTTACCTCTGCCGTACAGAATGATTATCGATCAGAATGGTCTTCGCGTAAGTACACTGTTGACACTTTTAAATGAGGACCAGTTGACGACCTCTCCGATTATCTCGCTCTAGGGTAAGATAATCATTTCCTGTGTCGTTAAAAGCATCCACGAAATAATTCACTCTATTCCCCGACTTCCGCCAGCAGGGGAACTAATATTAGTACATGGGCTTGACTGGAAGAGTTTACTGAACCGAGTTTAATAAGCAACGAGATGTTGCACAGAAAAGGGGAGGAGAATTCGGAATCGATTCGAGAAAACTTGATTTGCTCTCAGTGCCAAGCTTCGGAGTCTTCAACGCATAGTCCAGGTGTCATTTTGGACTGTCTTTAGTCCACTGAGAAAGGGGTTGGAAAAAGGCGAGGTCCAAGAACCAATTGTAAACCGGTTCAATAGACTCAAGAGACCTTCTAAAGCATTACTTGAGCCAAAGATAAACTGTTGATGAGGATTCTAAACGTAACCAGTCCATATTCCTTCTAGGATTTGAGGTACAGAGCGTAATACTGGCGCCGGAGCAGACGAAGGCAGGTTCTGGGGAGTTGCCGGCGGAGAATAGGGAGAACAAGGTCAAGAAGCCACATGTCCCGCTTGCATCTAAATGACTTCAACAACGATAACACAATGGAGTTTCTACGTAGCTTTAGTGTGTCAGAGCCGTTTTCGGTAGTTGTCAAACTCGGCGTACGGAAAAGGTAGGATTGGGGTTCAATATAATGACATTCAGTGAAGACAGCATTAAACAACGCTGTCAACTGGCCATGAATACCGGACAAAATTGTGTGGCGGCACCTGGACATCGAAGGTTCCAGGAATTTAGCACTGGTGCCTGAGCATTGTCATCACCCAACAACGAGCTTGTAAATATCACTACAGATCAGAGTACGAGTCGTATGTATTATGTATTTCAACTTTCGAAAGAACGGTCTGAGAGAATCGTGGAAGTACTCACTGACACGGTTAGGTTCAACAGTTCTTGAGTGTGCTCGCATCCGTAAAAGTGACGTGTCAAGACTGAAAGGGAGGATCAGGCTGATACACGTGTCAATTGACGGTGACGCCCAGGCCAGAATGCCCTTTAAAGGTCTGGTAAGGTAGTGCTTTCCTGGGATCGAAGGTGCCAAATCTTTTAATTTATCTTGAAAGCCGCCGGTGGCATTTTCTTTTATTCCTAGTCTTTCCATAGTGAAGCAACAAACCTGCTATCAATGAGCTGCACATTGAGAAACATGAACCCACATGTCAAGTCGTGCGATCAATAGGACGGCCAATCACCCCTCATTAAAAACGATCGATGATTACTGACTGACTCGCACCACATTGACACATCCTTAGTCTAAAATGGGCATTGCGGACTGAAATATGAAAAGACTAATCAGTTTGGTTCACCAGAAAGCGACGAACGAACCTCACGAGATCGTCGACCGTGTCCAAAGGCTCGTATGTAAACGCCCGGCAAACGAAAATCCTTAAAATAAATACCCGGTGACCAGAAATGAACGGGTGTGTGAGTTACCGATTCCCTCGAAGTCCAAATCATAGAAGATTACGACATGGCGTATGACTTGTTCGATGGGTCGTTGGAATGCCGGACATTTGTTTCTATGTAGATGATTACCAAATATAGTCCACTTTTCGTGGAATTCAATGGCAGGGTTCACATTATGCTGGCAGACGATGCTTCGAGTCACGTAAGCTGTGTCCGGCTACTGTGCTGTAATATCAGCAACGGGTCTGTCAAGATTGAGGTGCTAACATCAGCACTGGTTTTATCACCAAGGGCATTCTATGACCTTCGGAATACAGACAGACGTGAGAGTCGAAGATGTCTTCCGGGATACGTATTCTTGCGGTAGTTGTTCATAAACATTATTCCATGCTAGACCCCGCGATCAACGTGGAGATAAGTCGACTGTGTATGGAAAATGAAGGTATCGCGAAGTCAGTGAAGCTTCGTGGACTGCTGATGCACAGTCAACTCGCCAAAATATCCTGTGCAGCACTTCCTGGAATCAGGATCATAGCTAGAGGCCGACATGTCAGGATTAGAACAGAAGCTTCCTGGAAATGCGGACCGGTATGGGAAAGTACCCAAAGTTGTGCTTCGAGGGAATGTAAAGTCGTGCCGTTGAACCGGGGCCTCCCAGTAATAAGCTGTCAAATCATAAGCGCTTTTGAAGCGCCCATCAGTTCTCTTCGGATGTTTTGAAAGTCGCCGTTTGTTTTATGCGACGAAACCATACTTGGTGGTTTAGTCTCAGGCGATCTCAGTCGCTATTGTTGAAGTGGTGTAGAAGACTTAGAGAAATCAATCGCTTGGAAACCAGAGAAATGACACATAAGGTAAGATCACAACGCCATCGTGGAGACAACGGAGCTGATTAGGTACCCTAGGAGAAAGGGCTCGAGGGTTTGAATTCCGGTTGGAGTCTCTGGCAGTGGATAGTGGATGCAGAGTGGATGGAGAAATCTAGAAGTTTGGCACGTGATAGACATAATCTCGGTTTCTTCAACCTTGTGCGCACTTGCACCGTTCAGCTGCATTCATCAGAATCAGTACGCCGTCTGTGTTCTAAAGTCTTTGACCAAGCGCTAGTTGCAATCGTTCTCGGACATGGTGAGTCATAGCCTTCTAAACAACGAGTCTATTCGAATGATAGGGATAATGACTATGGTAGCCCGCTGAAAACCTCCGTCAAGTGCGGTTGAACTAGTTCATATGTCAAAAGATTTGTCGGGAGGGTTCTCACCCTATGTCATCTTGGTGGATGCCGCCTAGCTTGCCTATTTCGAAGTCTTCTTTCCACGTTTTGCGGAAATACTCGGAGAAAGCCTTCCTGCACTAGGCTACGGATTTCCGAGAACCTCGCGAATATTGATGGAGTACGCAACTTTGTCGTCGTCTTGTTCCACGCCCTACTTACCAGTGGGATACATATCGGCCGAGGATATTTTACCGTCAACACCGGCGGCGGCATCCAAACAATGAAGTGAGCATATATGACAGAACTACCTCGGCCATTTCTACATTGATATGTATGTATGGTGGATTGTCATGCCGCGGCAGGATTCGCGTTGCATGTTGCCGATTTCTCTGGAAATAGCCGACTGTTACATCCTCTCCGACTTCTCTCTTTGTCATTTTCTCACTCATGAGCGCTTCTTGTCGGAATGGCTGATCAAGACTGTTTGAAAGCACTTGGACGTCATCGCGTCTTTGGTTTAGTGAGCCGGTAGGACACGAATGTGTATTTAGTTTTGACATTGTCTTTCTTTTCCCCGGTATGGAAATCCTTCTCTGACTGAAAGTGACTCCCATAGCGATCACAGGAGAAACAGGCCGTGTAGTGCTTCTTATTTTGATATTCTCTGACTGCGTGTCGTTTTGATTCTCGTTGGCGTTTCCGTGGCATCCTGTTTGCCTAGACGATCAAATAAAGCACATTCATAGCTGGCTGGTATTTACGTGCGTGTCTTTCGGAGTGGGCTCAGCACCAATGGTGCCATCGATTGACTGGCGCGATCCACTGCGCGCTGATTGTCATGTTCTGGCTACTAACATTTAGAGAACGTATATCGCCCTCCCATGGCAGAAATCCCTTTTAAGTCTTTTGGTGGCAAGTTAGGCCATAGAATACGTTCAAAAATACACTAACCTTACCCTGCATCTTCGTGTCGCGTCGCGTCACAAGTTGAACTAACTGACAATGATCTTAGTAAGTGATACTACGCTATTATTATAGCTAACCGAACCGGCATATCGGACATTCACCTGAGGATACAATTCTTCATGAACTTCCAGCCCACCTATCATCTGACCCACTCCTCCAGAACCACCAGGCAATCCACGACGACGCAGGGTCACAGGCGCTATCTCCAATATGCAGGCGCCATCTTATGATATTACCATATCAGGAAACCAGACTGCCTCGTGTGGACCTTGAGGCCAGCCTCGACACGAAATTCGTCCACCTGCTTTCTTATCCCAACAGCGCGCACAGCCCTAGTAGCATGATTTTCTCTCTCGGCCGGCGGTGGGTAGGGGGTCATACCTCAAGTACACCCCTGCACCGCGCAGCCCTCCCATGCTGGATGCACGCACGCCCTCGTGTTGGGGTGAATACGGCATACTACCCCATACAACCCGCGGGCGCCCATGGTCGCATTGTCCATGAAGGGGGTCACCTGCCCTCGCCCTACGGGCCGCAGCTTCCACTTTAGGATTTGTGTCTAGCTGTACTCAGCGAGGTCGAACGTGACAGCGGAAATGAAAGCAAGCCTGAGAAGAGAAGACGCGCAAAGATGGTAAGTTATGTACACGTATGTCTTTGTATTGGCCATTGGTAGGACGCGTACGGTCGTTCGTGCGTTCTAAATTCGCGAGGTGTGTTCCCGAAGTTCGATCGCTTCAGACCACTACGCAGTTCCGGTACGCATCGCGTCGAATTGGGTGGTTGCTCCCCACGCAGAGAAGTCTCCCTTCACGGGTTATTTGTCTCCTCCTTCTTTCCAACCCGACGAAATTGGACTAGCGCGTACTTTCCTCAAAATAGGATGTATGGATCGATTCGGTTCCATAGAAGTCATCTCGAAATTTCGATTGAACTGAGTCTTGTCACGACATGGTTATGGACATTGGTGGTGGGTGCATTACCAACCTTAACTTAATGGCTGCTTTGTTCTTTCGACTGTTCTCTTCCGAATAGTATCACACTCCTGTCGCACATTCGTTCACGCCATGCTTGATCATGACATCTAATCAGCCACCCATCATGACCTCGTGATTTTTCCCAATCTTTTTGTTCCAGTCTTGTGTCTGGATAGTAGGCGTCCCCGCCATGGTAAGTTCCATCGATGTGCCATCGATTGGGAAATCAACAGAAGCGGTAACTTCTTTCATCTGCCCATCTACAACTTGAGGCGAGCTGTGCTCTATCGATGGATGGATGATGTATCATGAGACCCCTACGTGTGCCCTCCCTGCTGGAGAAAGCATATGCTTTGGGGACCCATCGTGTGCGTGCGTATAAGGGTCTTTTTAATCATGATGTATTGTGTCTGGGAATGTGTTCATCAAGATAATGGCTACATGATCACTGATTCTGGGTCGTCTGAGAAGTGCAGACGCAGACTCGTCCTTGGAACTATCGGATTATGTGGGGGGGGGTTGTTCCTAATATTGCCACTTCTACATCGACATCAAGGAGAACCATTCATGGCATCTTGTTTATTATTATGCCGGGCTTGAAACGTCAACCTTATTTCTTTACTGGATACAATTGGGCCTTCTACCTGTGTTGGACTGGTTGAGAACATCAGGGTTTCTAATTACAGAGCCCACTCTGGTCGAGAAGGCCTTCCATCATACACACATACACATATGAAGTCAGTGATCAAGGCGTCGAGGAAGGATCAATCTTGAATGTACGATCAAACGAGTGTTCGTTCGTTTGTCCAACTACTTCTAATCAGAAACACCTACTATTCAAGACTTTCTAGTCTTTCCGCTGGGTATGTACGTATGTATACCCCACTTGGCTTTGATTCACCCGTACCAGAGTTCCTTTGATAAGTACCAACTGCAACTCTAATACATGCTTCAAAAGAACAAGGAAACCCCTTATACCCTCATAACCCTCCGGACAAATCAAAAAAAAAAAAAGAATCCTATTCGGCCCGCCCGCCCCAACTGACGCACCCCGTTCACTGTGAAACGCACCAGCTCGCTCACGACATGGTCAAATCCCAATCGATCCACATCCCGCTGCAAACAAAACCCGGACTCCCCGCCTGTGCGCCTAGACCGCGCCTAGATGCGGTCTGTCTCACACTTGAATCGGACCCATTGTATGCCCGACCCCCGAGCCACAAATGCACATAGTACGTCATCCGAGTCGCGGATTCAGATTATTTTTTTCTTTCTTCCGCGGTTTACTTAATGTGTCTGTCTGTGTCTATGTCGGAATGCAAGTGGCGGTGGTTTTCGCCACCCTTGCAAATGCGAACGCTGTAGTCCAAGTCTTCCCCCACGGAGAAAGTTATGTTCTACATACAGAAGAATAGATATATGAAAGGGATTAATTAGTTTGGTGTTTATGATCTGTAGTATGTAGTGGTGGTGGTGAACCATGGAAGGAATGACGAAAGAAAGGGGTCTAGAACTTCACTTCCTGACGGAAACTCAGTACGAAAGCCCGGGCCCAGAACGACGATTCAAAAAAAAAAGTCATAAAAAGACCGGGCTTGGATCGTATGTATGTATCCAATACAATAATCGCGCGGGGGCTCTTTTCCACACCACGATCGATCGAGAGGTTTCACCGGCCTGGAGTCTAGTGTGGCCTAGCTCATGGGTTGTAAATGACCGGCTTGCAATTGAATACAGTGGTATAGTGTGGAGTATATGCGTACTGATCGTGAAAATGTAGGGTTCGTCAGACGGGCGTGAGTCTTGAGACTCGCGAGTATGTATTTTTATGTATGTAGTGTCCACTTGGACACGTCTCTATGCGACAGACAGACTCTACTCGAACGACGGAGAGAACCTATTACATACATACATCTAATCTCATTAATAAAAACGCGGGGGTGGCGTCGCCGTCCTGATTCTCGATTGCGGGGTTTCGGGTGCGTACATACATTACATTTCCAGGAAGCTCCAAGTCAAGCACGGATCTGAATACGGATGTCCATCATGGTATGTCATGTCATGTCATGTCTGAATACATACACGACCACACGCACCCGTGGACGACAAATTTGAAAACGGAATGAATACATAAAGCCCTACTAGCAGCTTGAATGGCTTACGATTTACATTATGTTCGTGGAAATATGTATTTCCGATCACGTTCTGAATTCTAGATGATCATGACCTGCAGCTATGGACCTACCTTTCCATTTCACCGACCCCCTCCCCCTCCCCAGGGCTCACAAAGCGCGGCATTGTGAATATCCATTGCGATGGACCTCCTGTAGCACGAGCTGGGGTGTGGGGTGTGGGGTGGCGCCGCTCGCATTGTGGGGTTCAATATCTCCCATCGCCCATCCGGTGGGACAATCTGAGTAGTCTCGGCTCAGACTCTATAGATGAATGAATGTCCGAGTCCGAGTATATCCCATAGTTACCACCATATGCATAATGTAATTCGCGGAATTTTCACTGGCAGACTCGGAGATTAAGGTTTTCGAGCTAGACTTTGGTGGTGATGCTAGTACGCGTTACGCGCAAGTTTGCAGTACCTATAATACCTAGAGCATATGTAACTCAAGGTAGTAGTCAAGTTCTGTCTCATCCCGGCCGGCCCGTTTAGGTGAGCCAGAGAGCGCATTGACAAAAGAAACGACGTTGTAGCTAACAAATAACAGCTATGTAGATGAACTTGGTGCCCGTCGAGGGCTCGAGAAAACAACAGACAAGAGTTGGTTTGTACATATACATACATAGATGCGGTTTGTAGTGGAGAGCAGAGAATTGTGGACGTGAGTAGGTAGTTAGTTGTAGTTGCGAGGAATGTCCACGGGGTTGTTAGAAAACCGGTTACCCAGGGGAATCAGGAAACACCCAAGTGAAAACGCCCAAAGGTGGGGAAGGAAGCGAGAACAAATACAGATGGGATTTGGTGGAGGCATAATGATAGATGAAATGGACATGGGAGCTTGGTTGGTTGTAGGGGGGTATCCAGAACGATGCAAGGGTGGGTGGGGCGGTGGTACAGATACAGATTGATGCAATGCCAAGTGAAAATGCGAAGCAAGGAGACGAGGAAAAGAAAAAGCAAGGGTTATAGCATCGCAAGGCGGGTCTTCATCCGCCGCTGTGCCCTGAACACGCTGAACCGTATGCGGAGGGATACGGCCTGCCACTGCCTGCGCAGCGCCTGCGCACACGTCGGGGTCCACGGCTGCTCGCGCTCGGGTTGCTGGGTGGGGATGTACTCTGAGGGCTCGGTGTCGATGTCAGAGTACCTCCGGATAGGGATGGAGTGGTAGGATTGGCGGGAGAGTGTGTGGGAGAGCGGGTGGTGGTGGGACGGGGCGTGGAGGGACGCGGTGTCGTGGTCGTCGTCGGGTGTGAGGAGGGTGGGTGAGGAGTACGGGGAGGAGTCGGATGGGGCGTCGAGAGAGCGACGCTTGCGGGTGAGCTCGCGTGTGCGGGAGATGATGCGAGAGACGCCGCAGGGGCGGGGTGGGGGGAACGCGTCGTCGTCGTCGTCGAGGACGTCGAGGACGGTGTCGTGGGAGTCGTAGGAGGAGGGGACGACGATGGCAGGGACGTACGAGTAGGAGTAGACGGGGCGTTTGTGGTGGTACGAGCTGCGAGGACTAAAGTGGGCATCGCGGGGGTCATCGCGGGAGTCGTCCTCCGGCTCGTCGGCGTGGAAGGTCTCCCAGCGGGGGCTCGGCGGGGTCGGGCGGCGCTTCGGCTGGGCAACAGGAAAGTGGCGGTAGTCGGGGTCATGGAGCTCGCCGTGTCGGTCAACGTAGGCGGAGTTTGTGGCGAATGCTGCGGAGGAATATGCGGGATCGAGGAGGCGAGAAATGTCCTGTGCCTTGGAGGCGGGGGCGTGGCGGGCAAAGAATATGGGGGACGTCGAACGCTGGCGCATGTTGGCTGCTGAGCCTGCTGGGCAGATCCACCGTCCTCTTATACCAGCCATCCCGTCCTCCCATATCGGCAACCAGATCTGACCCAGCTCGGTTCGTCCTGCCTCACCTGAGCCGCGTTTCCGGCTATCTAATCCACCTGACCCACCGACTCGGCTTGACTACAAAGGATGTGTCTTAAGCTTAGTTCGCATATACCCATCCGTGTCTTGAGCGAAGACGTTGGAACCACCCCATCCCTCTCCGCGCTATTCCAGACCCCTCTCTACCATCACAAATCAGAACCCAGCACCCATCGCCCCAAAAAAATCGCACCCGTCGCCGGTGGGTCAAGCGTGCGTATAACGTACGCGTGAGATGCCGCTCGCAGCCGGCGCCGTGGGTTTCCGAGTCCGAGCCCTCGGCGGGGGTGTAGAGCCTGAGTGTGTGTGTATGATACATACAATACATATGTATTGCCAGACTGGCTGGCTTCTTGAGAGTACTTGTCCGTCGGTTATTTTTGGGCCAGGCTAGGGTTTTGTATGTTGCGCATACGCATGGCTCTGGGACATTCGATATCCGACGCGCCAGAGTCCGAGCGGTCGTCCACGGTTTATCAGATCCCCCACTGCCCCACTCCACTTTGCATCTTATCAGCTTGCTCATCCATTCAAGGTAGGGTAGGGAGGCTTCGGAAGGTTAAACTTATATACTGGATCCCGGTCTTGGATAATCAGCGAGTGGGAGTAGTAACTCCCGGTAGTACACCTTCCTGCCCCAGTGCCCAGTGCCCCTGTGTGTCGTTGGCCATGCATGTACATAGATAACCCTGACTTGACTTGTCACTCACTCACTCACCTTACAAGTTATCAGATGACATCTCGGGTTTTCTTTATCCTCTCTTTCGAGATAATAAAAACCTCACTCCTTCGGACCGCAGTCACGGTTCATGACTTTTTTTTCTATTTTTGTCAGAGTGGTTGGGTTGGGATTGGGTGGGTGTTTTTTTTTGGGCAAGACGGCGTGGGTATCGACAACGTACTTCGAGCTGATCGGAGGTTAACGTTAATATCAAGTTGTAATTGAGAGTTCGTTCGTTCGAATTCGATTGATTTCCGATGTGAGAGGGCGATCCAGCCTTTCGTTATGTACTATATGGCCAGGCCGTGACTCGGAGATTAAAGAAAACATAACAGTGAGCCAGCTAGTCTGTGCGTTAAGACATAAGTACCAGCGCTCGAAGTTTGACTGGGCTTTGACAACCGAAAGCGCTGGCTGCATCGTGGCTCTGGCTGGGGGTCAAACCATACTCGAGGCTCACTCCACTTATCCACACAATAATCATCTGACAAAGATTTTTGAAATACGCATGTATGCCAATGATCAAACTACAAAGATAGGGGGGGGTTAATCACCGGTACCGGTATCACAACGCAACCATCCATAATCATAATCAACATCAAGACGTGACTCGGAGAGTAAAGAAAAACATATGAACTGAACTGAACAAAGTGATCAAGCTAGTCTGCGCGTTAAGCAGAAGAAGAAGAAAAAAAAAGATAAGTAAAGGCGCTCGAAGTTTACCTTGAGAGCGCTGCATCGTGGCTCTGGGTCTGGAGTCAAACGTACTCGAGGATCATCGCTCCACTCCACACATGTACAGTCTTTCCTTTCACTCCTCGCTCCGATAATCATCTGACACCTTCAAAGCATTTTGAGAAACGTATGATCAAACTAGGAATAAAGAAAGAAAGAAAGATAGGGGGGTTTACGCCGGTGCGCCGGTGTGTCACCGTCCTGGTCATTCACTAAACTTGAAGCCATACTATGTAGATTATCGTGATCCATCCATCATCCATACGCATAACGCTAATTAACATCAACATCAAGGCGTGACTCGGAAATTAAAGAAAAACATATGAACTGAACTATCAAGCTGGTCTGCGCGTTAAGATCAAGAGAAAGAAAAAACATACTGGCGCTTGGAGTCTACATACCTTTGACAACTTGAGAGCGCTGCATCGTGGCTCTGGCTGGGGTCAAACGTACTCGAGGCTCGCTCCACTGTACAGTCTTTCCTTTCACTCCTCGCTCCGATAATCATCTGACACCTTCAAAGCATTTTGAAATACGTATGATCAAACTAGAAAGAAAGAAAGAAAGAAAGAAAGAGAGGGGTTTAATCACCGGTATCACGGTGTCCTTGTCCACACCACACGCACATACTAGGGTAGATTATCGCGATCCATCCATCATCTACATCCATATGCATAATTAACATTATTACATCACCCGACTCCTTAGACTCGTTCCTATGTTCCTATCAGTATCACTGATCACACCATATCTCAGGCGCCCATAATACATAACATAAGATGCTACGCACGCACGCATGCACTACATAGGCGAGGAGAAAGTGAGGCACGCACGTACAATACCGACAGACCCCGGTCGATCATGATCGTGATTCGTCCGGCTAACGCGCAGTTCGATCGATAGATAACCCTCGTTTTTGCATGTAAGTTACATAGTACATGTAGAGTTCATTTCGCTGTTAGTGTTAGTGGTGGAGTTGGGGTGGAGGTTAATGCGTGGGGCGTGGGGCGTGGGGCGTGGGTTGGTTTGTGTGTAGCTTATTTTTGGGATGGGTGGATGGATCGGATGTTGGTGGCGGACGTACTTACTATGTACTTTCTCTTTCAAAAATAGAGTTTTCTTTCGTGTGAGTCGTATATCGCACCCGGAGAGAGCGTACATGCGCGTGTGGGTTGCTGAGAAGTTTCGAATTCAAGGTTCTCTGTGGTATCAGTACGGGCGCCGGACCGGGAATTCCTTTGTCTTTGTCTTCTATGAGCTCCAAGCTCACGGTCTTGGACTTGCCGAAATTCTTCCCACTGCCTTGAATGCGCGAATGTTCTTTGAGCTTTGTTCTAGATGATGAATCGGGCCGGGATAAAGCTAATGTGTGCGTGTGCCAAGAGGCACATCCGGCATAAGTAGGTTACTCTTTCACATTTTCACGTTCATTCAAGCTTGATCACCCGGTCCCATATGAGCAAGACGGACCTAAAGACCCTGCCAATCATGAACTGATGATCCCCTGCGATGACGATGATGGGATGACGATCGCTGTAGTATAATCGCGATAATCGAAGGGATGATAACCGGGGATTGCCAAACCCTGTCAGTCACGTTAGAAATTCAAGCAGGATTTCAAAATACGCATAACATACATACATGCTTTCAGCGTGAACTTTACAATGAACCATCGCATCGCTAATGCCAAGGGATTCAAATTCAAAGCGATCATCCAGATCAGGGCAAACGGGCGCCAAAAGTGGGAGAGGGGAATAAGCCTTACCGGCGGCATGACAAAAATTGACCGGCTTGAGCGCAAACGTGTACAAAACGTGACACAGCCTCAACAACCAGGGGGGAACCTATCGTCGTTGGTTCACATGTACATGACTCCAGTATCGATATCGCAGCTCATCAGGTCAGCTGAGCTTGCCACACAGCCTTTCCATGACGTAGATCGCGGCGGTTTTCTCCAGACTTGACTCATCGCTTTGGTGCTGACTCGAGTCGAACTCAGATTCGTCAGCAAGAATTCCACACTTTCTAAGCGGACGTAGTTACGTCAGATGCTACTCCATTTGTGGGGGCTTTTCTCTGACTCATTTTCTTATCAATCACCTCGTCGCGTCGCGTTGTGGTCAGCAGATCTCGCTCGTCGAGGTCGTACCGCCCGAGGGGAGTCAGAACCTTCGAACATGTGGCACTTGTGGTAAAAGAACATGGATCAACAAGGATATCGAACTGGTTTTCTTCTGGATATACTTAGACCACCGTAGTAAACACTGTGTCTTCTTGCTTAGCCTTCGCAGCTGTGGAGAGGGACGCTTCCCGGACACGTTCCGACTGCTATGTACACCCGGCTAGACTGCTATGTACACCCGGCTAGCCACGGCGCATAAACATATCCCACAATGACCACAGGACGTAGGCAACTATCACAGGACTCGGGTGTCCACCCGCACACGTCCCTTTTTGGCCAGTCTCTCACCAACCACCACCCATCCACCCGGGAACAATCGGAACGAAACGGGTATTCTCGCGCTTTTGTGGTCGACTTTTGGCTCTAGGAATTTCGTAGACCTTGTACTAACCCTCACCCGTGAGATCTGAGAACCTAGACGCCCGGACCGTGCCGGTTTAGCGCCTATATTGTTATTGGCTGGAAGCTGTCTATCATATCTGGGACCGTGTCTTGTTGCTTATCGTCTTGTTATAAGTCTCTGGAATATGGTCATGTGGCGTGCTCGTCCGGTCAGACGGATGCTGTTAACGAACGTTGTGTCTATTTTCGCTCCAGTACACGCGCACATACTGCTAGTGTCTGCCACTTGACTAGTTCCTTCCGCCTTTCTATGACAATGCTGCAGAGAGTGTATAAGTAAGTTATCAAACTCTGCACTTGTACGGACCAGGCGGTCCTTTATGAAGTTAGAAGCACGCGGATGCGATCACTCAGTGGCGTGTCCTGACCTATTGGGATATACTTTCTGCCTTCAAGTTCAAGCAATCGATAACTAGGTTCGGATTCAGATGGTGCACCTGTACTCTCTTTCTATCCAGGAACATCTCGTACCTTGCTTGTACCGGTTCACCTGTATTCGGCTCGTCGATGCTCACCTGGCTACTTCCTATAGTCCAATGGATAGAAACTCTAAATCCTGCTCACATGTATCATTCCGACCTATATCCGCAATAGGCTCAGCCCTCATGAGATGGGAATCGACATACTTGCTTGGGAGTCTGAACGCGTGAACGCAATGCATACGCAGAGAAATTCCGGAACTTCGTCGGGCATTTTTTCGCAACGTGTACGACTTCACCCAATGTCACGTGTACAGTTTCGTGAAATCTCACTATTACTATTAGCTTGCGGGAGTAAGGGCCTGTAATAGAGAACATGCGCTCGTCTCCCTTTGCTAGGTATGATTTTCCGAAGGTCTGCCAGAATATCGCACCGCTTCGTGAAATCCATGTATACTTGTTATCAATAGTGCCGAACTTCCTTCGTCAGTGAACATCTTGCCTTACTAATTCTTTCTCGGGACATCTGGCGACATATCGTGTCATGAACCATGGGTTGCATACTTCCCAATATTGATCTTGCCCACCGACATCACAGGCTCGAGCCTATTGGATTCCGCCTAGTTGCCCCGGCCAAGATTTCGCTTGAGT
Source organism: Termitomyces titanicus (assembly GCA_017657335.1). NCBI lineage: Eukaryota > Fungi > Basidiomycota > Agaricomycetes > Agaricales > Lyophyllaceae > Termitomyces > Termitomyces titanicus. The sequence continues at coordinate 29,307 of JAGGAX010000009.1, read as the reverse complement.
CTCGTCGAAATACAAATCGGAATGCTCAGCTAGAGTTATCGAGCTTTCACTCAGCTTGAAAGGCTTCTATCCCTATTTCCAGTCCTTCTCTCGTACCACTTTGCTGTATATACCAGAAGCCCCACGATGTGCCATATGAACAGAGACTCTTGATTAACTGACCCTGGCTCGGTATACTTCATTCGTAGCGTCGACGCATGTGCACACTTGGAGCAGTTTCTTCATCGAAGCGCTCTTGCCCAACGGCGTAAGGCTATCGACGCATGATCATGTGTGGCAATCGTTGTGGCCGAAGATCGACATCCATGCTTTTACTATAACATTCGTAATAGACGTACTTACTAGGACCTTGAAGTATCTATCGGATGATCAGACTGCTATTTAGCGCTTCGGTTATCTCAGCCTCTGACGTAGGCTGACGTAGGTGGGTCTTAAGCTTGAACCCTGAGCAACTTGGTTCACTGTCAACTTGAACGTTGGATATCAAAAGCAACTGGTTCAGTGGCCAGAAAGTGTGGCTCAGTGAACCATTCCACCAGACGGGCGAAGTATGAGCCTTTTGAACTTTCTTGATCAAGTTTAATATTGAGACTGGTTCAGATCAAATGTCGTTCGGGCGAAACAATAGCCACCTGTGGTACCCTTCTTCTATTGTCGACGGCGGTTCAGATGTTACGAGAATACAGCTGTGATAATTACCGTTAAAAATCAATCTACCCGAAACAGAAACATGGAAACTCGATTCAGTATATATGCTAATACGGTGACTTCCGGTCGAATATGTACATGACAGGCCTTGGCATTCGAAATCCATGGGGTACCAAATCGCCAAGAGATGGAAATTACTTTGATTCAGGTAATCTTATCTGATTCGCCCCAGATCAGCCACGTAGTAAATTCATTTCACCCTTTTATATGTTAGATTAAACATTCAATCCACCTCGAGCCGAATAAGACATCTTGTCAAGAACATCTCACATATGTTCACATGTGAATGAATACACAAAAATCAGGCTGGATATCAATTCAATTTTATCCTAATAATTTTCCCGCTTCTGTTCGGAGCAGTTGAAGTGGCGCGTGTCAAACCATATATCCCGACATCTTTTGGAGGTGATGCAATGATTTTCCCGCGATTGAATCGTCCAGAAGCCCAACATCTGCCACTGAGACATAAAGACCTGGTTCTGTTGATTTCTAAAGGAAGGTAAAGCTTATGCCAGTGAACGACATGGAAAAAGGATACTTGACTGATTCAGGAGGGGGAACGGCCATCGATCAAACACAAAGTGACTACCACCAGTTCGTTCTTCGAGCAAGAACAAGGTGGTTCGACCTTCTATGCGTCAGCTGACGTCTACACATCACACTGGGGTTCGAGTACATAAGTACTAAGTAGTGGGCGACAAGTGGGCGACAGACATTGTGGCAGGGTCGCAAACATTGAAGAGCCCTCCGTCCTCCGTCGTGACATACTTTAGCGAATACCTGAGAATCCCGAAGGAACCCTCAAAGAGTTCTCCGTAGACAAAGCAAACTGGTTCACCCCGAATTTCCTATGCTGTTTGTCAAATATCATCGTGATCGGAGAGAACGACCAACATCGTGGAAGGGAGGACCACACAACGATGGGCTCCATCCCTGAACCATGAGTTGTTGATCGGAAACCAGTAGAAGGCGAAAAAGTGTGGTCAGTAGATCCCTGGAGTAGTGAAATCCATTGGTAGTGTGTCGTAGGTCGGAGGTCAAATTGGGGCGCGTTGTCTCAGCGTGCTATGACTCTACATGTTCCTCCGGCCTTAGAATAAGAATAATCGTCGTTAGTGGAGACTGTAGTATGTTCCTTTAAATCGGTAAGTTGATGTTCGCGGAAAACCTTGTCACCACGACCAATCGTAACCTCCCCAGCGGCATGCATAAACTGCGTAAAGCTTCACAATCGGGGAGTGCAGCTGCTGACAAGTTTTGTTTCATGCAAGATCGAGCAGACTGCACAGTTCTCACTAGGATGTATTCGAATACCGGTCACGAGGGTTAACGCGTTGTGGACATGACGGTCAGGGTTGGGACTTTTGCTCCGGTGGCGTTCGAGGCTCTGGATATCTGGTCATATCAGTTCCATTTGCAGAAAAACGTGGCTGACGCAATTTAGGTGTTCTTTGCGCGTGCGTTCACAGAGGTTGCATTGAAGCCGGTGACTCGGGGATGTGTGGTCAAAGTGTGACTGCAACCAAGTATTAACCGCGCAGCTCACCTTGAGAATGTCGATGGGACCTCGCATGTGCCAAACTCATGCTTAAGTATTGGACTAACAATAGTCCCGAGTCGGAAGTCTAGTTCTTGATTTCTAGATATCAATGAGTAGGATAAAACCTAATGTAGTGATTATCTCGCATACAAGGTGCCGTAACGGATAATAACCAATCATACGGAGCTACATCGAACTTATTTTTCAACTTCGCATCAAGGTTGTTGATCTCACTGACGAAAAATCAGAACCAACAAAGCGTGTCTCCTTCATTCTTTAGTCATACAGTACAGTAGCATAATGTCGGACCTGGTGTCAAAGAAGCTCAAATCCTTTCTCCTGTTTCAAACATGAGCTAAGTTCGTCGATTTTAGAGGTATCCGATATACCCAACTCTCGTAAAAGGCCTGAACTGTTGGATAGCAGAATCATCTGCTAGTGAGTTCTACCCCACATTCGTCGTAGATCTTCCGGGAGCGTGGTCTCATACTCATCGACAAGGTTGAAGAATTTGATGTGGCCGTACTTTCCTTTATTGTCGAGTACAACGGCCTGTGTCTTGATAGGAGAGCGAGCAAGATGTTCCCTGATCATCTCCAGCACCCGAACGACCTTTCGAAGCGCTACTGTGTTCTTTTGCTCCCACAACTTGAGTGCTTCCTTTGTATCTGTCATTTTGACAGATGAAAATAGGCCGTATCCGTTGTGGTACCCTGTCATAAGAATCGGTGTTTGGGAGAACCATAATTGCTCCAGGGTCCGGGAATGGAGAGGATCATATCCTTTGTGAAGCGTCTTGATTTCGACAATAGATTCCGGAGATACCAGGTTTCCTGTGCAAATAACATCGAGGCCTGTAGGTGTCGTAAAGGTAGGCAATTGCGTAATCTGAGGTTTAAATGTGGTCGGGGGGACAACTTGAATGCATGCATCAGCCTGATATTTGACCATGAGTTTGAGACCGCCGAAGCGATAAGCAATGACACGGTTATGCTGAATGGTTCCTTCTGAAAGTGAGGTAGTGAACTTCCTCTCGAAGTTCATCCCATAAGAGTTCGTCGTTACTGATTGGCTATAGCCCCACTCTGACCAACCGAGGTAAAGTAAGAGAGTATTCCCAATGAGCTCGGCATCAATGCGGTGAGATTGGCGCTTGTTCTTGAAGAAATTTAAAAGCGCGCGAAGGTTTTTTCGGTCTGTTATAACGTCGAAATCATATGAGGCTAAGCCTGGGGAGGTTACGCTAAGCGCCCGGAACATGGCATCGAATGGGCATGACTGCAAGACGTTCCGTGGATCAATGGCTGGTTCGTCGGGAGAGATGATGACTGGAAGCTCCTGTGGTTTCCATACAGGAGGTGTACCTAGTTGGAATATAATAAGATGTAGTTCTACATAAGTACGAGGTTATCCGTACTGGGGACTACAGCGCGCATCGGGCCCAGATCGTAAGACGTCGGGAAGAAAGGGTCTTCAGGTGATATCGAGAGTGTATAGTCGACCTCAACGGCATCTCTAGATATCTCGCTGAGAAAATCCTTGATACCTTTGTAAACCGAGCCTTGGGGCATCAGTAATCACTACTTTGTCCATGAGAATCGAATGGTGACCCTTTTATAAAGATTTAGACGCGCTTTGAACGCCAATTCAGCTTTTACTCCACATTTCCCCCGAAAAATGAGCTTCTTTCTAGCAACGAGGTGCGGACGACGTCATGTACACCTAATTTCAGAAATTTGGTCATCGAGGCTTACGAGATCGTGTTTAGCCATAACTCTGTACACCAGTACAGTAAATTATCTTCCTGATACAGGTTTGCTGATGTCCTGTAAGTTTAGTTCAGTTACAAACATGACGGTCGTAAAGTTGGACTCACTGTTCTATAATTCGAATGCTGTAAATACTTCTGTCAAAGGTGTCGCCATCAGTAGCGAAAAGATTCCTTTTTGCTGGGTTTGGGGAATTGCTTTGTCGCAAGATGAACTAGCTAGCTAACTACGATTTGTAACTCGTGGAAGTCGCATTTTGTATGCTTATCTGGTTTGAGTCGATCCAGTGGCAAACTATGTGTTGCGCAACTGGTCTGGCATTCAGCCTTATAAGATTCGAGCTCCAAGAATTGAATATCGAGGACGTGTCTGAGAGCGCCCCCAGGGATTGTAAAAATTCTGAAGAGAGCCAATCAATCGTATACTGTAGTCAAGATTATCCGAGGTCACGTTCACTTGGTCCCATCCCTTTCTTCGGCACTCACCCAAGTATCACATCATGAGCGTTCTACGCCCCTTCAAAGCCACCGACATGTTCAAATTCAATAACATGTGAGTTGTTACTTCGCATAATCTGATTTCTGACTTGGAAATCTGAAATCCTCAAGCAATCTGGACATCTGGACGGAGACCGTAAGTCCAGACTTCAAAGCATTCGAAAAGAATGCTGAGCTAGGCCATTCTATAGTACGGAATTGGTTTTTACTTGAATTATTTGTCTCGCTGGCCAGACCTCTGTTGTGTACAAGAAGCACCCAGTGGGCGTATGATGGGCTATGGTGAGTGTGTATAACTTCACCTCGACTTTTCTAACACTCCCTTTATCTCTTCAGTTATTGGAAAAGCCGAGGGAAGTAATATGGAATGGCATGGCCACGTCACTGCAATCACTGTTGCCCCAGAATACCGGCGGCTAGGTCTTGCGCGCAAAATGATGGGCCTCCTCGAAATGGTCTCGGACGAACTTTACAAGGGCTTCTTCGTTGACTTGTACGTGCGGTGTGCAAACTCTGTTGCAATAAACATGTACGAGGGAATGGGATACAGCGTGTATCGCCGGGTACGGGAGTACTATGGTAAAATAGGCATTGGTAAGGGGGGTCGAGACGAGGAGGATGCTTTTGGTGCGTCTCACAGACTGACTTATGAACAGCTGTTGAATTAAAGCGAGCACAGATATGCGAAAGCCGTTGTCCCGGGATCCCAAGCGTCGTTCCGTGCGTACAAATGGACGGGACATCATCGTCAGTGCACACGACGTATCATAGTTCCAGCGTGTCCCAAAAGTAGCATTAAAAATATCCTACTAATATCTCATAATAATACACTTGCTCACTAGAAACTAGTCCATTAGATGGCAAGCGGAGGTGGCTCCTCCGTTGGCTGGTACTGCATCAGCACTGCAATCTCCTCCGCATAAAAGTCCTCTAGCGCCTTCTTGTCCGACACGAAGTTGCACAATTCAATCCGAATCTCATCCACTGTTGGCATCCTCCTCGAATCTTTGTTCTTCTCCATCCTCCCGGGCCCCATCAGGCGATTCGTGAGGAACACAAAGCCCTGCGACCCTCCGAGCACCTGGACAAAACCCAGACCAGACTTGTGCACGAATTGCGAGAATTTATACGGAGAGCGACGATACGAATATACCACGTCAATATGTTCTGGGTACAGTGCAGCCGCCTCGACATCAAGGATGTAGTCAAACTTCCTGAGCAGTGCGTATTCAAAATAGTGAGTCGTCTGCGTTCCCTCCGGCACGCGCTTATCGATGTCCATGACGATTGGAGGCTGGACAGCGAGTCTCATTGGGAAACAGCATTGGAAGGCGTTGCGTTCGCTAATGTCGCTGATTTGCGTTACGTAGGCTTCGACTAGTTTCAGCCCGTACCGATCCACACTACGCCCCCATTGACGAATGAGATCCTCGATGCAACGAGCAGTTGTGCCAATCCACTGGAGCTCAAAGTGGAATGTGGTTCCAGGGTTGTGGATGATGTCGTGGTGCAAGATGACAGACTCTGCCTGGTCACTTTTCTGGAATCATTGGTCAGTGAATGTGTTTGTTCGACAGGCCCGTGGATGTACCTTGTTGGGGTCTATGTCGATTACCATACTCTGACTGAGGATGATACGTTTCTTGTGCCTCCGAGGGCTAGGATTTGGAGGGCGTGCAACGCTGGATGGATAATAACTTGCCCTTGAGGGTTCATCTGTGGTGTACCGTCTAAACCAACCCTTGGGCGTCATTGAAACGCTGTACTCCCCCTTCAAACGATAGAAGTAGTGTCTAAGCATAAACAAAATAAGCTGACACCTGCAAAAAGTAGACTGATCATACGCACCCATCCAAGAAATTATGCAGCCCTCGACAATGCTCGAACAGACCCTTCTCTTGCAACTTAATGCCCCACTCCGTTGCCTGTGCCCTTGACGACACATCCCTAAATTCCCTGACAAGCCACGACACCATATCATATCCCGTGAACGCATTTGGGTAATACAAGTTATGCCAATGACAGTCCTTGATCGGGACACCACCCTCCTCCCGCATCGCCTTCGCAATTGCAGCGAGCGACATATCCCCAATCTCCCTCTCACTCTTCATCTTCTTTCTCAATGGACCTGCAGCGTGAATCTGGTCAAGTTGTTCCATCAACGCTGCATCACGAACACACAGAGCAGGGCCGAGTGTCGTTGGGAGAAGGCGCACAGGCGGAGCGGGATGCGTAGCCTTTTCCTCTGGGGGCTGCCACCGCAACTTCGTAAACTGGTCTGCAAGCTTTTCAATCCCCAGTATACGGATCTCTTCCTCGTCGAGCTGTTCCCCGTTCGGGCCTACGATGGGTTGGGGATCTTCGTAGGAAGGGATTACCATGAATCGCGTGCGCCAGTAACGCAGGGACTCGTTGAAGTTGTGCTCATAACCTGCGACCAGCATATCAAGTCTAGATAGTTGGGTATTAACTAATGTTCTTCCTTACGGTAGGGAAGGGCTTCATACCGATTCCAACCATAGTTCTCTAGACCATGTGACTCGAACGCGGTTGATAATTCCGTGTAGCCACCTAAGGACACAGGTCATTTCAGAGTCATTTTTGATACTACGAAGGAAACGACATACCTCCAAGTTTTGGCCACATCAAGCATTGGTATTCAAACGGTTTAGAAGTCGGCCTGCGTCGTACATACCGTCTGACCTGAATAGCCTCCCCGGTGTATGAGATGCGATGAATTTCATTCGTCATGCTCAAATACACTGGATCATTCGGTGAGTGCAACACATCAGAGGCTCCAATGCACTTGGGGGTATCATCTTCCGTCATCAGCGACTTTGTTCTCCTCGATGCCATCCTCTCTTCTACTTCTCCGACTTTACTCGAACGCCGCAACACAAACTGGAATCCTTGCGCAAGCCTGACTGCTGCCATACCTCTCATCACTGCCAATGTCCACGCCCTCCGCCACTCCTCCACGTTGCCCTTCGCCACTGGAGGCTTCACAAGAAAACTTCTCATCTCCCCCGGGTCTACGACAAAATCATATGAGAACACATCGTACAACGACTCGAGCTCCACGGTGGTGGGGAGGTACTCGACAGTGAGTGGGAGGCACAAGGGGATGGTTTTGGCTCTCCACTTTATCTCATGTTTCATAGGGACTTCCGGGAACATGTGCTGCCACCGCCTTGCGAGGCTGGATTGTGAGTGTGGGATGGCAGATTGGGGTTGTGAGGGGTTGCCGATCACCCCCGGGGAAGATGAGGTGCCAGGCCCCCCGAAGGAGGGTGTGTGAATGGAACTGGCACTGCGGCGTTTGACAAAGGTCGCTTCGTCGCGCGGAGGAGTGCCGACAGGGGAACGACGAGGAAAGGCGACGCGTTGGGGAAGGAGCGTGTCTTCTTCAAAAGTACGTCCTGTGCTGGGGCGGGTAGAGGCGGCGGACTTTCGAATGGCAAGAGGCATAGGCGAGTTGACGAGAGGGGAACGGCCAACTTGCACCGCTAGAGGCTGCGAGAGGGGCATACGAATTGGAGAAGAAGGTGCTGGAGCTGGATTAGGTTTTGGTGTTAACTTGTCCTTCTCTTCTTGAGTAGAAGCATGGGTCGCGGACGAGGCAGAGGCAAAGATAGGTGAGGTCTGTGGTTCACTTGGCTGACTTCGAAAAGGGTTGAAAAGCCATGCGGGGGCTAGTTTTGATGCTAAAGTTGCCTTGGGAGCAGCGATTTGGGATGCACGTGTCTTCGAGGACGATGCAGAGAGATTGGAACGCAGGGACATGATGGAGGACTGTGAAGGCGATTTACTGAGTCCGCTGAAAGTTACCGCTCCAGTCTTCGACTTCCCTGGCGAATCTTCAGGCAGAACATCAAGAACAACTCGCTTCGGGCTTTCCTCAATTGGATCGATTTTACCAGTCATAGGATTTCTCTGTAGAGAACGCTTTTCAGGGAGTCGGTAGGTCATTCCAACTGAAGAGCTGCTTGTCGTGGAGGCGACAGAATCTCGAGTGATACTGACAACTTTGGATTCTGGTCGCAAAGCGAAGATGTCCATATCAAACTTGTCAGCTTCTGCTTGTGATGGAAGATTATCCTCTACAACTTCCTGAGGTGGAGTGAATGAAGACACTTCGTTGCTATTCTCAGGCAAAAAGGGAACTTCTATGCTTGAAAGCACATCGAGTTCGAGCAGGCCGAGCATCTGTATCTGTCCCATCCTGGCGCGTCCTATGAATCTGGCCAATTTATTCTATCAATTATCCCGCAAGGAACATAGCTATTAGGATAATCCTTACCTATCACTTCTAAAGGGCAAGTCTAATTGTTTGTCCCAGAATGTGATGGACATCCAAAATGGCTCCCACCAGAACGTCTTCATCTCTGTTTCTTTCTCTACAGGGCCCCAAAGGGGATCTAGGACTTGAGTAACACTCTTCCCATCCAGCATCGTTTCTTGCTTTGGTTGAGTGCTACGGAAACTGAATACAGGGCTCTGGTGCAACGGCGGCTTCGTGAGTGACACAAGTTGGATTACAAACCCCTGGTCGAGTAAGCGGGTAGTAGTTAGCCGAAGGAGGTCTTTAGACACCTTGAAGTATCCCGAGCCAGGCGTGATAACGATTGTCGTCGTTCCAGTGAGTGATAGAGAACGGTCGATGTAGTGTGTCTCCGTTGGATTTAGTGCGAGGTTAATTGCCTCAAGCACGGGTCCATCATGCGCATATGATATGTGTCCAATTAAGCGCACTTGCGCAGGTGGGCCAATTGTCGAGGCGTCCAGTGTTGACTGGTGGTAATGGTGAGTGAGGAGGATGTCCCGCTGGAAGTCCCAAAACGAGTCCTTAAGGCTCACGAGGGTAGGCTTCCACTCATTGATTACTTCAAGGTCGGTAATGACCTTGAAGAAGTCTTTGTACCATTTGCCATAATCGTCCTGCCTCAGAGGACCTGCAGCGTAATCAATTTCGGACTCCTCGTAGAAAACACGTGAGATGAGGACAATAGTGACAGTGTGGTTCGTCCCTGCCTCGCGCCATCTTTGGAAAAGAGCGGGGAGAAAAGAATGGACAATCTTTTCATAATAACGTTCTCCGTCGCCAGAAAATTCCCATAGTTCACGACAGACTTGGATGAAGATCGTCATTTTTGCGGAGAGGGACCGGTAGATAGATTTCGTAGCAGATGTAATACACGCTGACGATACCTGTTGAGTATCTCGTCAATGCATCCAATGAACTTGAGAAAGTGTGCTCACAGGTTTTCCACCTATGTAGATATTCTGTATTTTGGCTGCAATGCTGCCAACAAAGGAAATCTGTTGGTCAGTATATATGCACTGGCCAACAAGGTCTTTTCCCAATCTCCACATGTCATTGCGTCCGAGATATTGGTCCTGGAAAACGAATTCAACATATTCAGCGCAGCATTCTTGCTTGTTGACCTTAAGATACTTTGAGATACCGATAATTCCAGCTAAATGTCGATCCTGACCTTAGTTACAGTCACTTCCGAATTATTACGCAGCCCAAAAGTGTCTGCAATGGGCTTCGGTATAGAGATCTTTGACGCGTCATATAGCGTCATTTCTTTGCAAAATAAACAAAGATACTTACCTGCAACTGGGGTTTCGCACACCCATCGTCCTTGGGTACACAAAAAAGAAACGCGAAGTCTGGATCGCGCGTGTTGGCGCCCATCACGCGCAACAAGTCTCCTTCCGCCACGCCCGGCCACCATGACTGATTGAAGATAACTTTGATATCGTCCTTCGGGTCATGCACCCACGTATTGAACACCTTGGAGTCCCCAAGCTTTAGAGGAGCAACGGCAGTTGGTCTTAAGATCGACTGGACGGTGTTGGAGCGATTTCGACGGGGAAGCTGAGGCTGTTGCGACTCTGCCCTCGAGGTGGTCATTGTCAAAGAAATTGAATCAAATCATAGAGACCTTGAGGACTCTGTTTGCAGCAACAGACTCAGCCGGTGAGTAAATTCTGCTGGAACCTGTGTTGGACTCAGAATGATCATGTCAACAATGTCCAACAACTTCATCGACCAAAACCACAGTTCGAATTCTTCCCGACAGACACTCAAAGCTTTACACCGATTTCTCTTATCGTCACGCGAGATGATGTTATCGAATTCACGTTGCAATCCCGGTCTCCACGGTAGAGCGAGCAAATGGTGTCAAGCTTTCTAAAAATTCGTATATGACGGCCTTTGAGAGCATGGGGCGTGAACGTTTGAACTTTGAAGCAGTTCCAGAGCAATTCTCAGGCATACTCAGCCGCAAGTCGACACATGATCTTCCCGATTCTTTTAGATCGGATTATACGGGCCAGCTTCGGGCCTTTTATGTTCGCTCAGTCTATCCCTGGCCAACCTTGGGTCATCCTGATACTGGTTCGCCTTGCCTTCAATGGCTCTCAAGCCGATGACCGCTTCATGGGTATTTTCTTATCGTGGTCATGTTCCATAGTGCGCCTTGAAACTCAACTGCGTGCCGCTGTCACGACTGGCAATGCCGTATATATATATTGGTGCTTCTCGTTAGGACGGACAAGGTAGCTATACGTATATTTGTCTACTCTACTAAGTCTCCTTTCCTCCTATGGCTAGTTCCGACATTTCACCTGAAGACTTGGACTTTTCCTTGGATAGAAGTCTGCAATTGTACGCCTTTCGGCGCAGTCACATAGTTGCTACCCAGCCAGCCGTCAACCAAATACAGATGACAATTCTGTTCAAATGAAGCAGAGTCTTGTCATCATGGAGGAACAATGAAATCGGAAGTTTATTCTCTGGAAATCTCGCGCCATTGTGGATGCAAACTTCCAGGTAGCCTTACCCAGTGTCAATGGATTTTATTAATGAGCTGATCGAAGGCCCCATTTTGAGGTTGGTTGAAATCGCTTCACTTCGTCGAATGTGTTATTCTCCCAAATGAATTGATTTTGCGATACCACGCCGGTAAGTAAAACCAACTGCCCAGCTTGCGAGATCAAAATAAATAGGCATCTCTTAGACATTATATATGATCAATTCATCCCTCATTATCATATAGGTCGACTCATATCTCCCATTGACGCAGTGTCAGGATCCCCGAGTCCTTGAAAGATATACTTGACACTTGGGATTTCCACCACTACGGTCTATCCAGACCGACGAAGATCAAGCTATGGCCAATAGATACAATGGTGTCTTCGAGATGGGATGTGTTTTGATCAGAATGACTTCTCTTCGGTGCTGAAAGGAGTTTTTATGGATTATTCCCATCAAGGAATTGGCCAAAGTACTTATAAGAGATACCGAACGATCCGTCGACACCTTCATCCTCGCCATTGGATTCTCGTCACTCTGATCTTCTGCTGGAAACGACTCGGAGGCCAGTCTATCCCAGCCATCGTCGCCTATCCAAGGCCAACCGCTCCTGAAAAATTTCTACGGACACCGACTTTGCAACCATCTTTCTCTCATATTTTCCCTCTTCACCTTCGTCATCGTTGCAAAGTCTATAGCATAGATTCAAGTTAGAAATTCGGAGACCACCTAGTTCTAGGCATATTGACAATGTTGACGAGGGACGAAAACAGTCGCCACTATCAAAAGTCAAGAAGAAGAAATTCAGCCAACTTCGTGCACAGTTTTAAGTGACAAATGAAGCACGGACGTTCGTCATTTCCCTTTCTAATTGGACTCGATAACTCAAACTTTCTACTTGAGCGGTCTTGCATTATTCAGGGGCATCGTACCGGTACATATGAGGTCGTTTGTTTATCTGAGTCATGTGTTGTACCATCGTCCAGTACAAGACAAGACAAGTTTCAAACAAAGGAGAGGCAAGAATCACTGAAAGTGATTGGGAAAAAATGCCGTCACCCAATCGGTTGGGAACACATTGTTTGAAGTAAAGGAAGAAATTCCTTTATCACAGAAAAAAAAAAACTGCAAGGCTGTGATTGACTAGGCAGTTGATGACCTCTCCAGGTATTCTCTCATGGTGCGTATTCTTCATCTGTTGTCCGAGGGTCGTGTAACACCAAATCAGCATGTTATTCATGAAGATGAATTACCTACTCATCTCGAGTGCATTCAATATACATACCAAGTTCTTTCTCCGTCTGGAGTAGCTGAGACATCCCGGGGGGATAGATAAACAGCTGATTTGAATGTAGTTTCGTGTTCATCAGCATTTGGAACCTCCTTCTCCTGAAGATCATAAGCCCTCTTCAACTGAGCTAGACGATGAGCCTTGTTACTTATATCTGCGTACAAGGGTCTGCTCTCCTGTTTCTGATTTTTTACTGTTAGGGGGTTTTTCACACCCTGGAACGGAAAAAGTTTGTTGAGAATAGAGGCACAATCAGAATACAAGCCCTTTGTGGGAGTGCCAGAAAGAGATGAACGAGTTTTCTATGCCACCACTCGGAGGGGTTTCATCCAATGGGGGTACCGCCAGAACCCACGCGAAACAGAGGCTCAACATCATCAGAAGTACAGAGATCTATTGTATCGGACGGGAGGAGGATACTTACTTGGTCTTGACAGGAAAGGGTGTATTGTCGTCTCTTGAGCGGGAAGTCTGTGAGCCGATTCTTCTACTTTTGGTACTTAGTCCTCCTTTGATGTACTCAGACTCCCATGACTCAAGGAGACCGTGAGGCTATATATATCGACGAGTCACCTTTCGTGAAATGCATCAGCAAACCACGGCAACTAGTCAGGACCTGTTTCAATGGTATTTCCCCTTTCCTATTAGGGTCCGTACATGTCAAATCAGTGTCTTCTCTAAATTATACTAGATACCACACTCACTGCTGCTGACAAGAACAAAAATCTGCAAATGCCTTTCTTCCGGTTCATTCGAGAACCGGTTCCGTAGGGAGTTTATTAACATGGGCCAATCCCTCTAGGGAATCAAGGTCAATTTTAGCAATTGCACATTCCGAAACGAGCCATAAGTCATCGAAATGCAACTGTTATGGGCGTCAGATAATCATAACTGAAAGCCGCGGTTGAGGTTCAGGAAATCAATTCCCAAACTCTGCGCCGCAGAAAAATTATCGTCTCCTCTTGTGTGGCATCTGAATCCCTGGAGGATTGACTGGGGTTTCCGCCATAGATGTCGAGACAATTGAGCGTAAACGTTGATGCATACTGGTGGTCTGGGAACAACGCCTTCTGCGAGTCGATAAATGGAATCAGTCACTCGGAGCATCGTTGATCGACAAATGCGATTTAGGTAAGCAATAGCCGACAAGGAATTCAATTTACAAGACCTAAAAGAGAGTTATTGTTAAGGAAGAAGGAATATGAAGAGCCGGAAAGAAAGCTGGGCAGAAGATATTTATGTAATAGAATTGAGAAAAAATATGATTGAAAAACATAGCAGATAGTAGTAGCCCACCGCGAGGGTCGAACTCGCAGCCTTCAGATGTACACTGCCTAAGAGTCTGACGCTCTATCCGATTGAGCTAGGCGGGCACATAATCTTAAAGTTGCAAAGCTGGGACTGATGTGGCGCTGCCCCAACTTTCGACTTTAAAAAGGGAAACCTGTAGCCCACCGCGAGGGTCGAACTCGCAGCCTTCAGATATTTGACTCGAAAGGAAGCAACTTCCGTAAAAGTCTGACGCTCTAGCCGATTGAGCTAGGCGGGCTTACACTTTCACAAAAGCTGAGCGTTCAGGAGGTGTGGATAAGTACTAACGTAATCCCTCAAAGTATCAGCGTTTCCTCTAGAGCCATTGTGACTTCACTTGAAACTATTGAAATACGATGCAATAGGTACGCATCTCAATTGCGAGCCCAACACTTTGTATCAGCAGGAACACACCGCACCACTGCCAAGAACAATACCTAGATCATGATTACTTCAAAGCCCTGTCTGGTAAGATCAATGAAACTCGGTCAGAAACTGTCAGCATGAAAGGTACCTACCACCCTCGGACAATGACCGATTGTCACGGTTCCAGTGCCAGAAGGCTTCCATAAGTATGTGAATACATTTGACGCATATTTCTTGACAGAAATGGTGTCGGTGTTACAAAAACTCACCGTCAGACGCATTTTCGACACACCCGTCCGGTGCCTTGACATTAGGGCCCGGATATTTTCTTTCGAGTGGTCACCGGTAAACGCCGGAAAGAGCGAGAGATAGATGAATTTGAGCTGAACGTTTGTTGAGCGCACAGACATTTGGGCGCCATGATACTCCATCGTAACTCTGCATTCTAACAAAGACTGCGCTGCAGTTTGTAGGTGTCAGGTACTTGGTAACGTCAGTCCTACATAGTTATGATGTAAAATGTTTCATGGTTGTATGTAAGGGCCATTGACGACCGCAGTACTGCCGATCGGCGCTCTTTGATATCAAGCCCAGAGGAATTCTGACGATTGCGGAGAGGTACTAGCACAGGGTATCATGTGAACACTGACAAGGGAACAGCATTCTCCCAATGACAGGAAATTCAGAAATTAACTTACCCGTGTCTGCCAAGCGCAGATCCATTCCACGTCCACCAGGGCACCAGAGGTTGTACAGGTAAAAAGGTCAGGCACGCAGCGAGCGCCCGAGCAATGATCACTTTCGTCTGGACGTACTACGTACTCCGATATAAACGGCGGGAAAGTAAGGATCAGTCTGTAAAGTTTACATACCAGTCTGGCCTTGTTTGTCGAGTGAACTAAACAAACTAAGCAACCCAACGACATCCGATTCACATGTTCCGAATCAATTATGTATGTCGCAACTCTGACGTTGTTAGAGTGATGATTGTGGGCGCCAATAGCAAAGATGAAACTAACTCATTAGAATGATTGCAACTTGAGAAAAGCGCGGACGACAGACAAGATCAACCAAAAGGTCGGAATAGGTCCGGTCCGTGCACGATTTCTGGTCAAGTTACTCCCGCGTAAGCCATGGTGTAGCCAGTGGTAACCATGGACTTCAATGCAACCAAGCTTTGTCCTTTCACCGAGGTTCCCCATAATTAATATTCACGGGGTGAAGCCTAGGTCCGAGTCAATTCATTATGAGTCGGATACGACTGCATCGCTTAGGAAATACCACAATGAAGGTGTGTCAAATCATCCATGCGCGCGGATTTTCGGGTGAGTCCAACCACCGTGTCAATTTCACGCAATTATTTCAGAATCACGGTGAAGCAGAGAAAACCTGTGGCGATGCAGTCCGCCCCGATCCAACCGAATTGCTATCAGTATTTGACGCCAGGCACGGTCCAAATAACACCTGGTCCAAATTCGAGCGAATCTGTAACGTGATTACGACGCGTAGGGAATTCGAGTCATTGTGATGATCTTATCTTATCTACGTTCATGGGAAATTCACTGAGATGTTCACGACTGAACAGCTACACAGCTAACGTTGCTACTCAAAAGCGTGCTTCTGAATCTGCATTGCGGAAGGTTATAAAAGAAGATGAAAAAATGTGTTTATGATGGTCAGATCTACACTACATTCACATCTCTTAGGGCACTGAAGCGATTGATCGAAAAGTGAACAGCACATCCTCAAATATGAAAGATAATGAAAGCTTCGTATGATGCACATGGCGGTATATAGAATGCTGTTATGGGAGCTACGAGCCTTATAGTACTACGCAAGACGACATCACCTAGCGTCTAGCATGGATGTGTGTGGGGCAGTGCGTACATGGAACAATGTGTCAGCCCCTAACATTCAAATCTCAAAGCCAGCGCCTATTGAGTACTTTGTCTTCTCATGAATTAAAAACTCGCCACATCATGCAAGTCATCAACCAACGACATCATGATGCAACTGCCGTGGTTCCCTGATAGAAAGATGCCAGTAGCAAGAACATAGACAGCACCGCAACCACGAAATCGCCAGAGGTCCCACGAGGCGAGTGGTACGACTCTCGCGCTGATGACGGAATTAGCAGTAGAACGCCGGAATAGCGGAGAAGTTGCCCACAGCTAGTGCTCATACCGGTCCCATACTCCGAGTTTTGTTCTCATGATGCGGGACATGTGCGAGGGGCAAATGCCTGGATACGGTCTAACTTGAAACCGAAATGAAGCCAGAGTTAGACAAACCAGCTTTTGAATGCATCTATCCATCTTTTGAACAAAACAACGAGCCTGGGATTTATCCAAATAGAAAATAGTCTAAGCCCTTGAGCTCCACAAGATAGACAAAGTGGGACAGGTGTTAGTTGTCAACTGGGCCAAGCAGTTTCGAGTTTAAGGATGTTGGGGTGAGGTTGCCGTAAGTACACCCAGAGCACTACCCGCGTGACCAGCCGAGTGATGTCAATGCGACTGCCATTTCTTTCTGGAAATGAGCGTTTAACGGGAGATGAAAAGATGCAGAACACCTAGAAAACGCTCTTGAGACGAGGCGAAGCATGCGACCCTGGAGTTCTGAGCACTTGTAGTGAGCCTTGACAAATCTATGAGTGGCGAGCTGAGCTACTGAAGAAATCGGAAGCATGAGACGGCATTAGCGTAATCATTGAAGCTTGTGGCCTTCGACGATCCCTATGTGGCTGGTTGAGGAAACATCCGAAGAATTACACCATATGTGGCTCAGGCTGGTTCTGGATTTCCACGAGAAGAACGCATCGAAGAGTTCGAGTAGGTCGGCAAAACGCACTATGGCATTTCCTTAGCACCTCATCACAGTCCATTCGTTACCATACTGCTCTGCCTAGATCACATATTTGGCACACTAAAGTCGACGAATCAATCGAACACTGGGGGCGGGCTAGAAGTGGGGCCCAGCCAGAGTGGTATCCACGAGAAGTGAGCATGTGGATCTGAATCAGATGGGATGGTGCATTGAAGAGAACTGTGGAGTGGTGTACAGTACTCAGGTTTCCCCCAAATTATCGCACGCCAGTGTTGGTGCTGCGTTATCCAGTGCCAACCTCCGTTAACGTTATGCCTCATAAAAATAAACTACATAATATAAAAATATCACTGCGGTCATACGCTGATCGCGTGATCGGCGGGCCCCGGAAACAAAGAATCAGTGAGTTGATGACGCAGGCGTCGAACCAGCTGCGACTTAGGTTTGCCCTACACAATCTTGCTGACTCAATTGGAAAGTTTCCGACTCATACGAAATTGCGTTCAATGCGGGGTCGGAAACGGGGCGTCATACTGGGCGATAGATAGTACCGGCGGAAAGTTCTTACACATTTTGGTTCATGAATTGCTGGATCGATTGATCATACGTAGCTTAATACAGTTACTAAACTGCCAATTGTAGTATGTATATTCTTTATTGCATTGTGTCTGGGCCTGGGGGGGATCACGCTCGCGAGTCGCGGGTAGTGGCGCCGGACGGACGAGTCAGAGTCAATTAAGGAGCAAGAGTCAATGGGCGATAGGCGATAATCGTGTTGAAATTCCCGGGATTATCAGCCGTAATCTACGCGGAAATTCTGCCAGAAACCACGCCATTAAGCGTGAAAGTTTTCTTGACGACCGTTGACTCATGCGTGCGTACGTGCCAGGAGAAAATCATGAAAGGTTGTCGGTGGTAGTAATCCATTGTCCGAGGGTCGTTGTCAGCAACAGTCAGTCTGAGTGGGCGCACCTCGTTGCATGTTGCCACGACGGACATGTCATGTGTATATGCACATCCCGCCACATACGTGTCATTGTCTAAACTGTATCACACATATCACGCTTTAAGAATTTTCCTCGGAGAACTCAAAGGCGCCTTGGATACTTGAAAAACTATTTCTGGCATTTAAAATTTGTAGCAGGTCGATGATCGATCTTGTATGTATACGGTGGTGTACGATAACATGAGAGGAACGAGAGATGGGGCACAACTTTAAACTAATATACTAGTAGGTAGCAGTGGATGCGATGAATGAGATGATGCAAATGTTGTGGGAACAGAAATGATGGTGATGATGATGTGAAGTACAGGACGAAACAGAGCCTTATAAAAGATGAAACGCGATGAGAAAGAGACGCCAAGGAACAAGAAGATGGATGGGAGTCGTTGATGCTGAGAAACATAGATAATTATACTGAACACCGGTGTCCGTATAGCGAGACTTTTTGAGCGAACCGGAGACTAGAGAAGTAGAGAGTATGATGGATTGTGCGAAACGGTCTTCGAAGGCCCTCACGTTCGTATGTGTATGGGTCGTCGGACATGTGCGTCCTGTGATGATGAGAATTTACCGTGGCTATGGTGTTGGCGTGCCGGTGCGGGTAAAGGGATGATGGGAAACGAACGGAGAAGTTCGAGGGTCTTGGTAGACATCGTGGAGTGTTGGGGCTGTGTTTCCTTGTGCGGAGTGGGGTAAGACGGTGATGACTCTAGAGTAGATGGTGTGCGCGGAGAGTCAGATCCTGGTGAAGATGAGGACTCCGGGCTTGAGGGATCCAATTCGGGAACAGGTTGTGGGTGCCGAGCATGTGTCCGGCGAGCATAAGGATGGATGAAACTACGAGATGCGCGGTGGGAGTGAGACGCGAGAGAGACAGCAGAAAGACCGTCATGGTGAGCAAGGAGATCATCTTCTGTAATGCTGAGTTGGAAGTCAAGGACGTCGAGGAATTCGCGCTCGATACGACCGACATCTCTCTTGCCGAAAACGCCGGTGCAGAGTGCCCAATGAACATTCTTCAGGGTAGAATCATTTAAATACTGAAAATTGAGTTCAGCTATCAAAATGGGGTGAATGGAAGAAGGACCCACACACCTTAGAAGCAACAATTAGTGCGCCGAGGAAGACTCGCTCTAGTGCCCACTCCTCTAGTGCGATGTGAAGATGTGGCTTAGCACGGTCTATATATACAAGTGTGGCGAGGAGTGTTGCAGTGGAGACTTCGGCGCGGGTTATGACGTTTGTAACAAAAGTAGTGAACTTGGTGTGTTCTGGGCGACGAGACAATGGACGGCCTCGGGTTGAGGAGGGACGGTTCATGGCAAAGTCAACTGTGTCTACCACGCAGTCCACAACATACTCTGAGGATAAAGATGAATAAAAGTGTGCAGAATCGAATAGAAGATAACGCACCGATGATACTACGAGAGATCTTGAGGTCGATGAGCTCGAGGAGGGCAGGGGAATGCCTGGCGGGGTCTACGAGACTTGCATGGTGAACCGGGGAGGACGAGGAGGACGAGGCAGCAGAGTATGGGGACGCGGCCATGAGTAAAGATTGGGGCGGACGAGTGACAAGTTCATTGGAATTGAAGAGGATATATAAAGGATTCGGGGGCGAAGAGAGCCGATGCGAAAAAAGAAACCGGAATTGCTTCACGCGCCCAAAGTGGAACGGCGATGCGATCGGTCCTCCATCGATCTGACAAACCGTCCGTCCGAACTGGCCCGTGACCTGACTCGTCCTTCCAAATCGGGCCTGCCGCGGCAACCTTCGTGGCTCGGCACCCACCTCAGCCCGGTCAGCCGTCCTCTACGCATTCGTATCACTCCCTCTCCCCGTCTTGCGTAGTTCCTCCGCCCGCGCCGCAGTCATATGTACTAATCTCTCCCCGTGCCTCTCGTCATGTCAATCATGCCTCTCGACGATAGCTACTCCTCAGCTGATCGTTCACTGCAATTCAAACAATACATTATGCGTCCTTGTATAGCCTTCGCTTGGAGGCACAAATGAGATTTCATTTCAATCATAATTCACCGAATTCGCCTACAGCGGAACGCCCTATGTCTATATCAAGCAAGACGTCTAAATTCAGGTCGGCAATTTCTTCCGACAAACACGTCAGATCTTTCCATAAACTTCTTCCAGCCCTTCAGAATATCACTTGAATCACAAATCCGTGCAAGCATTCCTTCCTCAGTCATCCATTGCTGACACCGTATTACTAACACTTCATGTCACCAATCCTCACTAGTCGTCAACAGAACCAACCGATCAAGCCGTCTAAGCGATCTCATGTCATAATTGTCCCCTTAATCAGGCCATGAACGTGCATGAACGACGATAATCCGGAAATACCATTATCGCCTCATATGTGGGCATGCGCATTAAACCTGTAATTGTTGTCAAATTGCTTGTTTTCACCGGTCATGCACTTTCCACCACCTGAAATCCGGCGGACTTGTTTTGGACCATCGTTTACCTCGGAATTCAGGCGAGGGTCCCATCGACCCGTACACCATGCCGAATGTTTTCCCTTTATGGATGTAATTTTCGACATAATCAGGTCACGATGCGTCAAATGTGATCCTAAAAAGGCGCAGGATATCCACATACCTTTTGTTCTTGTGATACGTACTTCATCCACCCACCCTTTGGACACATATATTTATCCTTGTCAATGTCAACATCTGTGCCCGCGAACATTGTGCTTCTTCTCAAGGGTCGCTGCGATTCTGCGTTTCGATTACTATACCAAGAATTCAGTTTATTACAACCCACCCTAGTCATGACTACTCGCGCGACGTTGCCACCCCCTCTCTCATCAAGGATTTTCGAAGGATGATGCCTGTCGGTAAGAGCACCTGTAGCCTTCCTTTCCAACTGACCCACATCTTTATGGATGTCACTGCACTATACTCAATTCGCACTTATGAGCTCCGACGTCAAGGAAATCTCGTTAGTAAAGCGGTTTTATACACAACAGGTAGGTCCTACTTGGTAGCAAACAATAGCATATGTACACAAAGAATTCCACAACCCAGGGTACATCGTCCCTGCCGACCAACAGGAGTCTAGACGAAGACTTTGAATATCGAATTTCTAGCCAAGAATATTGTTCCAGCCCAGCAAACTCCTATACGCCTTGGTGAAAGTGACATACGCCAACGACTGGCACGTCCGTCGGTACCGATGCCCCGACTTGGCTCGCTCAGCATGGCCCAGACCAGATAAGTAAGTATTCTTCCTGCACAGCTAAGTTGATCATGATCCTTAAACAGGGCTGTCCGACTCGATTCCCGCGAAAGTAGATCTGCGCAGGCTGTCTGCGATAGTGTGCTGTCCCATTGAACTCATCATCCTCAGCTTCTAGCGTGAAGCATGATCCTCCTCATCTGCCAGTGGTCTGCCGTAATGCACATGCACTGCTCGGGCCACCTGACTGACATTCGTGGCTTACTATGCCGCAGTAATCACTGGAACACTTGGTCGTATCATAATGATCATCTTCCTTTGTTGTTCCGTCAAGTTTCAAGGAAAGTCGCGCCGTAAGCCGGAGAGGGAACTGATTAGAGGGACGACGAGTCAATGGACGTTTGGGACGACTGGCTCAGGTCTGCCGAATTAATCAGACGAATTTTGATCCCAAGTTTATTAAGTTGGCAGACGGGACTCGGACATCTGTCTGTGTAAATGATCATGATGATGGGCGTGACGCGTTCTGGTTCTTTGTTCGCGTCCCTTGTTCATTCGACTTTGGCTTCTGAGCTATTCTGCTACATCTGCGGGGAAGCTATCATTTTAGTCTGAATAATTGGACGCTAGGTCAGAGGGGGCCTCTTGGGCTTCGCAAATATTGCCACATGGGTGATTCGGATCTATATTCGCGTGGTACTACTTGCCAGTGTTTCGATGATGAGCTGCGCTCTGAGTCTGATCTGGCATACGTATAATGGAACGAGAAGTTACGGAAGAAAGGTCCGGGGATGTGATCAGGAGGTACTCGTACGAAGGTAATGGAGAGACATCGACCTTCAAGCTTCTAAGCTTGGTCAGGTTCGCAGATTTCATGAATCGCAACATCATGAATGTATATGAATGAACGAACCACTCTTCGGTATTGACACATGAAAGGAAGGTATGTTGCCTTTCACATTTAATCTTATCTATCAATAATGTGTAGGCGGAGTGATGGTATAGTGGCGTACAGACCAAGGAAGAATCAAACATGTTCAATTGCAGAATCACCTCTGGTTCGTGGTTTTACCGGTGGCCAGTCCGAACTGACTTGCTTGATGCTCTGATGCGTTGTGTGTGTGTGTGCTCGAGGACGACGTTCGGCCACGCCCGCTAAAGAAAGCCGCGAGTCTTAACATCATAAAAATTCTAAGCGGCTGTCACTTCGAACAAGATCTGATGGAAGCTATCTTTTGTTGTCTTCAACGCTGTGTTGTAGGTCTACGACACATGCATGTGTCCATCGCGCGGGTGTGATATGTTCCCCCAAGAGGCGATGAACAATTCACCCGACTTTCGAAGACGGCGATGCCTTTCTTCCGAGTATGTATGTATGTCTGATGCCCAGCGACGCAGGCAAAAAACATCCTCCTGTACCATCCATCCATCGTTCGAGTTCCTGAGACTGATGGTTAGTACAAAAATAAGAGAGTGGATTCGAATATAGAATAAGGGATGGACGATCAGACTGTAGGCGCCCGCAGTTTATGCGTGGACATGATCGATAGGTCGTAACCTAGAGAAATGACATTTGTAGAACAATAGAGAACAAGGGGAAGGTAAGGATGTGGTTATTGATGGTTGTGGGCGCAGTATACTTAGATGTGTACAAACTGTAGGTGTATATTGATCAACCGAAAACAAAAAGAATAAGGGATCCCCTGGTAGTTGAGCTCGGATGTCAACAGCAGAGAGCAGAGAACAACATAGGCGTATCTGCGGGGGTGAGAAAGTGACACGAGAGCCGAGGTAGAATTTGAGGGTTCTGACGTGCAATCCAAATAAACGGCATCGATAACGAAATTATGAATGAGATGGTGCGCACCGAGTTCGTGATGGGGTTACGCATATACATAATCCAACGAACTAGTCTGGATTCAGGCAGGCGATAATTTTTTCGCATCAGAAGAGACCTGTTCATAAATGATGATGTTTCTTAGTTCTATACGAGTAAAAGCACAAGGTAAGTCAAACAGTACAAGAATGAAACGATTTCATCACATATCACAGGTGGTATGGTATTGTCCGACAATGTTCACCACTATCACATTTGTATAATACACAGAAGGGCTCGGGGTAACCGTAGGCGTCCGTCGAATATTGTAATGGGTCAGGGGGAGTCCATCTCTTGAAGGGACGAGCCATCTTTGACAACTAGATAAGCTTTGAGGAACCACAGGCAACGTCGTTCCGAAGTCCAAAAGCCATGGGGTAAATAATGGAGTGACCCGAGGTTCCTAGGCCTTGCACAACGACATCTGGTACACATCTACAACAACACGTCACCAGACCAACGATCAGTCCAACTCTAGACCGTCAGACAGCTGCAGGGCGTGCGTGCCCCAGAGTTGAACGTTGAATAAGTCTGGCCAAAGTCCCGCCCCACAATTCCCAGACCCGAGTCGCACGGCCTAACCTGGGAACGGAAAAAAGAAAAACCGAGCAGTTGACAACCCGATAGTTCCCAATGGACGAAAGCAATCTCGTAGTCGGTCCCGCCCACGTCCTTCACCTATCACCCACGATTATCTCGCTTTCCCACACTCCCACTCATAAGTCCACAAGTCCCTGCACGCACATCGAGTAAATTCATACAGAACAATGCTTCCTCCATCACGAACGCTAAATTCCTCGCCATATCACGTATGAACCCCAAAAGACGGAGAAAAAGACAACCAGGGTCGTGAGCTATATCGCACTACCGCTGGCCCCGGTTGTCGGCTCTTTAGCTCGGTTCTTGCTCCCCTTGGGCCGCCCTCTTGGTCTTTTGTTCGAAGGCGCGTCCATGCTCGTGCCGACTGCCTCTGTCAACGGGCGCTTCGTTCCTGACGTACTTGCGGGGATCGAGTTGTTAGAATTTTGAGACTCGTTCCCTAATAACCGTCGTTCATTTAGATACCTGGTGCGGATGACGAGAATAGTCAGTTATCAAATAATCAATTGGTATAGATAAGGAAGGCGTGCATGGGAACGAATTGGATATTAAAGAGGTTGATGCCCTGCTCTTTGGAGAGTTGGAGTACAAATCAGGGAAGGAGGCACGTGAACGAAATGTGATAAAAGATTCAGAAACACCGGGTGTCGTGTCGTATGTCAACGCCACAACAGTGAGGGACATCAGGAGTGCCTATGGATGGCTATTCCGGGATTTGACTTTCGGATGAAGTGCCACAGAGTCACCCGGTGATTAGAGCAAGACCGGAGCCGAGGAACGAAAAATCGTAAAAACGTTTTATGTACACGCGATGAGTGTGCGGATACAGCAGAACTCAATCATAAGGCACAATATAATCGTTTGATTATGAATTTTTTTTTGTAAGTTATTCGGTTCGAGGGAAAAAGAAAAAAGTGGAAGAGGGACTCAAGGCACTCACTGATTTGTCTTTTCATCCAAGATGCTCTGGAGATTTGGAAGTGGCGGCTGTCCGAGCTCTTGACGCAGTCTGTCTACATCGCCCTTTGCGACAGCATATTCGCCTTCGGTGAGTGCGTTCATCTTGTTTCGGATTTCACTGCACCTAGAAAAAGAAGTCGATTTATCAGACAAGCTTGTCAGCCGAGAAAATAGGAAACGCACTCTCTCTCGATTGTTGTTTCCATTAGATCAGCCTTCAGAACGAAGTTGGTTTAGGGCCTCAGGCGCGTAGCGAGTGAATCGACTTGCCTTGTCTCGATCCTCGTTTATCTGACAATTCTATCAGTTTAGAATGCTAGCAGAACATGGATTAGCCACATACTTCTCTTAGTGCATTCAAGAGCCTTGTGCGTTCACCATCCAACCTGCGCATGCGAAGAATTCAGCGCAGACTCCATCCGAGGTGAGGAAACTGACTTGTTCCTCTGTTCGCGAATATCCTGGATGACTCTGCTCTTCTCCTGTAGTGATGCATGTGCCGACAATATATGTGCCGTATGCAACTGAAGCGTCAACGCGTGTTTCCTGTCCAGACGAGTTAGATTGCGCGACCATAGGTACACTCATTCTGTCTGCGACGAAATCATGCATCAACATATTCGATGGAGACACGTACTTAAGCTCGGCTGTTTTGGCAAGGTGCACTAGGTCTTTGGTCCAATCACCCGTCGCGACCAGGGGTGTCGATGTGCTTGCTTGTGGCTGTGGCTGTGGCTGCGGCGTGGGCTGGAGGTGGTGTGTGGACTCCTGAGGCGCAATGCCAGTGTTGCCATTGATTATCTGCGCAGAAATGGCGGTTCCTGGCGGGCCTGTATAGTGGACATACTGAGGCTGAGTATGATGATATTGCAATGGTTGCGACATTCTTTTTAGCTATCGTGAGCAAGGAAAAGGTATTCGATCGGAGTTTCGGGGGTCCTCATCTTCAATCTTTTTGCTGGCGGTGGCGGAAGTCGGCCTTGGGTTGATCCTGAGAAATATATCATGTCCCACGCCTTTGGCACGGGTGAAAGGCAGCCAACTCGAGCAAGGCGAAGTTTTGATTACATGTAATAACTTTGACGAATCTGTCGACAAATAGAAGAAATATAAATTAGCTAAGGTGTACAGAATAGTCCGTTTAAGGCCATTGATAATTGGGGAGATTAAGTTCAAATCAAGTGTGGCTGTGCACGTTATCCCAATAACAAATAACACAACAACTCGACGGATAATAACAATTTACCTACGATGACCAGGAGTCTGCCCGGTCACCTGACTTACTGTAGGGTGGATGACATACGATACTCATGTATTCCTACCTTGAAATTAAAGGCACCGCCTTCGGCGGCGCAGAGTTAACAACAACAACAACAACAACAACAACAACATGGACAGACATAAGATAAAAAGATATGAACCCACAAACAGAATTTGCGGTCCTTAAATCGAACTCTGTTGGAATGCTCTTCTCTTTGAAACGTATATTGTCCTTCTTCCCGTGCCTACGGAGACATTCTTTAATAGCTACAGACATTGCTCAACTCGAAGGCCGTCCTGAATTCTGGCAGAACAAATTTGATACTGTCCAGTTTCTGGAGCGGCTTCAAGCCTACACAACTCTGAGCGACTCGCAGAGGTTCAAAGTCTCATAATCTCTTTGTACAAACAGCAAAAGGGTCCACAGCATGAATACCTGATTATCATGGTCCAGGACCAAGACACCGGTTATGCATACTACTATCGCTTTGAGCGTTCAGCTGGAACAGCGTTTGATCTCTCTAGTACTAGTTCTCTTTCACTCCCAGAGGGATACTATTGAATGTCTGCCAGAATGGAAAGTTGACCGCAGAGATGAGCTAGTATGTCAACTATCACTGTAACCAACGATATTTCCCGTGCCAATTCGCTGTATCTTTACGACATCGCCCTTGTTGCCAACATTTTCCACAACAACCACCCCAGGTACGCCCTCCACAAGTGCAACTGCTACTTTCTAGTGGGTATAATCATGGAGACGTTGAGCCTTGTCTGCGGAACAGAGATTCGTCGAACTGCGCGAACTCCGTACCGCCGTTCTACGGTTGAACAATGCAATTGGCATAATATATGTACCTTCAACCCAAGAATGTCTTCCAACTTAATACATATCAAGGAGCTCAAGACACAGTATAACAAGGCTGCTAAGGATTTCAGGGGCAAGGTATGTGATTTCATATTATTTGCTATTGAACAATTCCTAACATTTGGTTTCAGATTCTACAACAAGAACAGCGAGAGGCCAAGAGGAGAGAGACTGAGAGGGCAGAGACAGAAGAGAAGGCTCGAGAAGATGAGAAAGCAAAGATAGGGGCAATGGTGACCAAAGCAGAGGTGAACGCAGCAAAGGAGAGGGACAAGAGGGCGAAGGCAGAGGCAGCAAGGAGAGGGACAACGCAGCAAGGGAGAGGGAGGAGAGGGCGAAGGCAGAGGAGAACACAGCAAGGGAGAGGGAGAGGGTAGTAAAGGTAGAGGAGGTAATAAAGAAGCTGAAGGAGGAGATGAAGAAGATGCAGGAGTACCGCCGCATTAAGTAGTTTGGAGCTCCGTCGAAATCCTGAAGTTCTGAATCGGTATACATCATGGTGAAGACAATCTCAGAAATACATGAACACGAGTAAGAACACATTGTAATTAGTTCGATGATATAGATATGGTGCTCTTGGGCTCTTGATGCAGTTGATCGACAGTGAGGTGCGTTCAAGAAAGAATAAATACAGATACTACAACAGACATAACTAATTTTCTCAGTCGTTGCTTCTATTAGATTACCATCCATGGCTGAACTAACATACTAGTGTAACGAACTTGGCTTGCGAACAAAGGGGATTGGCAAGTATGCCTTTCTTAGTGCATTCTTGAGCGTTCTTCGATCGGTGTACAACTTTTGCTTGTGAATGTCCTGGGGGACTTCGCTCTTCTTTTGAAGCGATGGCGCCGACAATCGCAAGATATGTACCATATGCAACCGGAGCGTCAAACACGCGTTCATCCGTTGTGACATCACCACGTATGCCTCCACGGCAGCACTACACCACTGCTGGCCCATCCCGTAACCTTGACCGCAACCACAACCAGAGTCAAACACGGCGATGCATCGTAGTCGAGATCCATGCGCCTTGCACAAACGTCGTAGCTCGACTCCGTGTCTCCAGTGGAGAGCGTCGACAGACTTGTGTCACACACAGGATAAATGTGCCAATGGGCATGATACAGCTTCACCTTGAAGACATCTTCGTTACAAAGCCCCCGTCCTCGCAACTAGTCCGCTTAGGATCACCCTCATCGGCTCATTCTTCCTGGGGCTTAAAACAATAATCAATTCGAACGTTAGACAACGTACAGATTCCCCGACATAACCAATGTAAAATCTGACAGTGACCTGAAGCAAACCCTGCAGCCGTCAGTGTCGCGCAATTCCGTTCTTTGACAGTCTCACCGGTTTCTGTGCATCTCCGAAGCTCAACCAGCTAATCAATCCAAGTAAGAAAGATAGCTTCCTTCAAAGGAAAATACCTCGTAACCAGGTGCGGAAAATCAAACAACGAATGATAGCAACCGCATTGTTGACACCAGATCAGCAAAAGTTCAGAATTCCATTGATGGCTTCATGGGGTCAAAACAGAACCAAATCTGCACGTAGAACCCCGTGAGCCACATGCTTCTTTTGAGCCTCAAAGGTACTCCTGGGCCACGCAGTGCACGATTCGCTCCAAACTTGACAGAGATTGCTGTCTAGTAGCCACCAAGTTTTCACAACCCTTCATAAGTTTGCCTTTAGTCATAAGCGCGGACTCTATTGTCAAATAGAGGATACATACCAAATGGCCCGAAACCCTATAATAAGTAGAGTACCTACCCATCGACAGTTCCAGCCTATTCGAGGCAGCGTGTCCAAGTGTATCCCCACTCCCAAATTTATCGATTCTGACCAGGCTATGTATCCCGCGCCTTCGTCTTGTAGAATTCCACCTACGCAGAAAGAACCTGCAAAAAGCGAGAACACACTGAAAAAATACCGAGGGAGACTCATTGGTGTGATTCAGAGCCTGCTAGTGAGACCCGGTACCCAAGGGGGTCGACGTCGGACATCACAAACAAGACGTTCAACTACGGCAATCCCAGAAACAGTCCGAAGAGGTTGAGGGTTGTCGTGCTCGGCAGGCAGAGGAACAAACCCTGCAACGAGAACCGGAAGCTGGTAGCGCTGACTCTTTATAAAACAATGCGGCACTCTCATGGTTGCCTCAATATTCGTGGTGACCGCGCAAGTCGAGTATCTTTGAGTGATTTTCTTTTTTGGAATCTCGGCTTTGACCAGACTCTGGATCATCATCCCATGATCGAGATCATGTTCAAAGTTTCAATAGCTTACTCACTTTACGGACAACTTCATTGGGGCCAAGGAGGGGATGGGCCCTGATGCATGATTTTCAGTAATTAGTATTCCAGGATGCATTATTCACACTAATTGCCTATGTAGCTCAACTCCCAAAATTCTA